>VUQI01012990.1:3668-18354 GCA_015106735.1 Paratilapia polleni
CCAAACCAAAAAAAAAAAAAAAAAAAAAAAAAAAAGAACACCCCCCCCCCACTCAACAAATATGCCCATTAACAGTGTTCAGGACACTGCACGCTGCCATTCAGCCTGACAGGAGGCTCACCGCTTTGAAGAGGAACAAATGATCACTTTTTTTGTCTGCCTGCTGGAGTTTATTGTGTGCTGCTGCTACAGTGTCACGGCTTGTTTGTCACTGTGAATTCAAACTAGACCACATAAAACCAGGGTGATTTTGTAAAATCTAAAATAAACTCAATTAAATACTATGTGGGTAATAAAAGTGTTATTTTCAGAAGAGTCAGCAGATGAAGTTGGATGATGAAATCTAATGTTACTGGATTATTCTCCACCAGCATTTCTGACTGAAAACTGTTTGTACACTTAGGTTTTTCTAAAAATCTATGAAATCTATGAATCTATCAAACTTTGATATGAAAAACTTGTCAGCATTTTTTTTTTTTTTATTTCCACATCAAACAGTTACAGATCAACATTAGATATTCTTTGAAGTTGTTTCTGTTTTCATTTCGGCACATATCAGACAATATACAAGCCAATACTAATATATCTTGATAGGCCAATATCAGCAAACTAGTATCAGTATCAATGAGCACTGATGTGTGTAAAGCAGAGAATCGGTATCGGCCAATATCAGGCTTGATGACTGATATCAGCTTCAGCAAATAAGATGCCATTTGCAGATGCCAGTGGCCAACATTTATCCTTTGTGCCTCATCAGTTTGATAAATCTGAAAACTAATTCATAAAGCAGAGAGGAGCTGCACATTCAGCAGACAACAAACCCACTCTGCACTACGTGTCCAGCACCAACACTAGCCGGTGAAGAAAGTGGAATAGCTTTTAAGGGACAAAATAGTTTTCCATCTGGTTGTGGAGGTGAGTACCAAGGTGTGGTCTTGTACTCATCAGGTGGACACACACATCCCCAACGGAAGAGAATACTGCTCTTGTTTTGCTGGATGTGTAAATAAGCTACTGTTTGCAAACAGAAATCCTTAAATACAAGAGCACCGTATGCCAGATGGTGTTACCATAAGAAACACATTCAAACTTATCATATATGAAAACCCTTTTCACATTTGAACATTTCACAAATAGGCATGTGTGGTTTAAATTTATTTCAAATGCAAGGAGTTTTTCCTTCCCACTGTTGCCAAGTGCTTGCTCATAGGGGGTCGTCTGACGGTTGGGGTTTTCTGTCTAATATTGTAGGGTCCTTACCCTAAAATATAAAGCACCTTGAGGCGACTGTTGTTGTGATTTGGTGCTATATAAATAAAATTGAACTGAATTGAAGTATTTCACACATATCGTGAGGATTTTTTTTTTAATGAAAAAAAATTTCACATGGCATTTAACACCACTTTGTTTCAGGGTTATTGGATACTCTGCCAGAAATAGAACCTCTATTTCCACTGTCACTTTCTCTCCGGCCATTTTATTTAATATTTTAATATGAACACGGTGATTGAGGTTATAGTATAGTTACTTCATGTTTATATTTATGTAACTAGTAGTAGCCTATGAGTTTTCTGCAGTGAATGTGGATGGAAACCTGATTCATATAAGGCTGTTTATAATAAAATGTCGCACTGTTTATCAGGCTGTTTTACACTGCTTCTTGCCCATATCTGTCTCAGAATACATGATTTGTAGACGGACTGAGTGTGAGTAACCGTCACATGCTAATCTGTAAAGGTGTAGTAGTAATAATAAAGATGTAGTTCTGAATGAACAAGCATCCAGTTTACCAATAAATGACATTTAGAGAAATGATATTAAGAGATAGACATTACTACATACAGTATTAGATTATGTGTGTCTGTCTTCTAAAAAACACTTCCATTCTGTCAACAGAAATGCTTTCATAAAGGTCAGAGAGCTATTTTTCACTTCTGCGAAATGTCTCAATCAAATTTAATCTCAAGCCGGTGCAGAGAGTCTGACATTTAAAGCCTGTATAGAAGCAGAAACAACCTAAACGTTACGGCCGTCCTCTGTGTGTAAGGATGCTTTGTTGGACACTGTGTAAGCAAATAAACAAAGAGAATGAGGCAAGGCAGTAACATGGGGAGAGCCACTGTGGAACGCTCCGGTGAATGTGGAATGTGAATATTGGCTCTAAAAACAAGGGATAGATGTGCATGGGGATCCTGGGAAATGAAGTTTTAGTTTGTATTGCTTATTCCGTGAAGAGACAGGAGCTCAGTCCAAAGCAGGCCCAATTACAGCTTACACTGGGAGATATAGTATAAAGGCCATATGGGAGTCTGGGAGTAACCCCCCCCCCAAAAAAAACAAAAAACACCAGTGAAACCACACACACAGAAACAGCTCTGTTCCTATTCAGTATCCCTGCACTGATTGGCTTTCAAAGTGCACATTCAACACACAGGCAGCTAATGGTGCTTGTATTGGGCACAGCTCCACAACATTCATCTTAACCTACTTTCCAGCAATAATCTACATAAATACTCCCCAATCTCCAAGGAGAGGGATGCAGAAGACAAATTACAGCCCCAAGGCTAAAGTGGAGCATGTGCATGAGCGTGTTGCATGCACACGCTGTGTGTTTGTCTGTTGCTTCGAGACAGGCTGATTTGGAGTTCTATGCTCCTGAGGCTTGCGGTAGATCAAAGAAATCCTGGCAGTGCCATTCACTTCATGGGGCTGTTAAATGTAGACGATTCTCCAGGTCATCATTTAGACACGGTGTGTGCTGACGCAAATCACTCCGGCCATTTCAAATTAGTAGCCATTCCCCGGGGCTCTTTTGTCTTCCAAAAGCTGAAGGTTAGATAAGGAGTGAATGTGCTTCAATGCAGCAGAGACTCACTGCAGTCTGTGCTGGGTCAGCACCACGGACAGCTCCACCTGCACGGCAGCCCAAAATGCTGCTATGCAACTGGAGTGTAAGCACAACTGTTTATACTATGAACAGTACACACAGTCAGGTAGTAGTATCATGTAATTTTAGCATCAGTATACTCCCTCTCTCTCGGTGTAACCACACACCAACAGCCACAGACAGGAAGCAGAGGCTTCAGAAAGTCACTGAACTGGAAAGAGGCATGAGGTACAGCCCAGTATGTTCATCTGAGTGATGATGCAGTAAAGACAAGATTCATCACCGCACAGCAAAATGCCTCAGGTTGGCCATTCACAGGGTTTTCACAGGTTCATTATTACGATTCACTATTTTTTCCTTTTACATCAAGTTATTATAGATATTTATTGAATTGTGAATTAAAGTGAAATTGAGTTTGACACCCCTGATATATATGACACTAAATAAGTTACTAATGATACATTATATTACTAAATATACTAATGCTGTCAGGCTATACTCCTAATACTGTCTTACACTACTACTGTCGCTTCTGCTTGCACTGAAACAACTGATCCACATTCCTTCCACTACTATGGCTGAAGATAACCTTTGTGATTACTGCTTCTGCTACATTTTAATAGCCACCTAGCAAAGCATGTTATGTTCCACAAAAACATGAACAGCCCCTCATGTCCAAATTTAAAAAATGCACTTTCACTGAACATGCTGTTGAGGAGCTGTTGTCTCTCCTCATATGAACCTCCCAGACCACCTGACCACTGTTCTACAGTTCCCTCCCATTCCCATACATCTGATCATGCTGACACACACTTCCCATCTGGCTTTTTGTGCTGCATCTGCAGCTGTTTTTAACATCACACAGACCTGCGACCCAACCTAGGAAATGGCTGATTTTACTGCTGATAAGCAAAGTAGTCAGAGTGTCAGTCTGAAGATGAAAGCAGCCCCTTATTAAATGGCAAATATCAGCTGATCTGAAGCCTGTCCTCTGCAGCCTGTCCACAGCTACAGAAGACAGGAAAAGTTCATTTATTCATTCACTACGGTATTCATTCACTACGGTAAAGGCTAGTTATCATGACTTCACTTAAGTTTTCATTTTCCAAATAGGGATGAGTTATATTTACTTTCTACTTTCAAGACCAAGGGTGGATATGTATATAGATTGGATACAAAATGTAATAGGCATTATCCCTCTTTAAGTAACTACTGTTTTGAAGTATTATTATATCATTCTTAAAAATTAAGTGACGCAACATGTGCGCATGCATGTGAATGCATGTATACACCCTTGCAAAAGAAGGCACACCTGCATTTTCAAAATGAAAAAATAAATATTAAGTATTTTTTGACAATAAATAATGGTCATTCCATAGAAAATCTGTCAATGCCTCCCACCTGATCCCCTCAGAATCAACTGGGGGTTTTTTTGTACAATAACCTTAGCATATCTAATGAAACCATGCAAAATTTTACCTTCATACCATGAAAAGTGTCCATGTTACAGGCATGCAGTATTGAAGAAATGAAAACATTTTAATGATAGTAGCGATAGATGAAAAGTCAGACAATTATCTTGAGTAAGACAAGAAAGTGTGACATTCATAACATTTGTACATCCAAGGCATGTCAGTCAGATGTGAACTCCATGGTAGCACTGGAGGGAACCATGGGAACCATGGGAACCATGAATGTTGATAGAAAAAAAGTGTGCTCATCCATAATTCCTCCATAACATATTTCATTGGGGACTAAAGTGCTGTAGTGACCATCCCTGGAGCTATAGCTGGACACCATCACAAAAGAGAGAAAGACAATAAATCACACTGAACATCACCCTGGTCTCTTAGTAGTCTCTCTTCTTTTCCTATCTTTCTAAATGCTTCATAAAGTGAGGTTTATCCCTCTAACCCATCTTTGTGCCTCAGTATGTAATACGTGATGCTGCTGAGCGAGCTGAAAAGCTGAGCTGTGGCTCTCTGTGGGCAGAGGCCAGACCTCCGCACGGCGCCTCGCTGCAATCAAAGGCCTCTGCACGCCACCGCTCACAGCCGACTGACTGACAGTGAGGAGCCTCCCGACTGCAGATCTCTGCCAGACACACTGCTGCCATCCTGTCTGACTACACAAACACAGCAGCAACACACTGCACACGTACAGAAGACACTGGAACGGATACAGCTGGGCATCACATTAGGTATTTCACCAATCACTCGCCTTTGGGTGACACAACTGGGTTTCAGTTGACAAGCGTGATGTTTGGTGGTAGAAAAGTGGGACATGGCCCCATCCCCATGCTAATCCCCATTATGTTATTATGCTAAAAGTGGTGCCTTTCATTATCACCAGTATGGTTCATAAAAAAAGCCCCAAAGCCAGAGCCTTTGCCTTTAGGGAATGAAATTGACTGCAAGCTTCCAAAATAAAAGACACTTTCATTTTTTGTCTTTTCATCAAATTTGTTCTGTGCTAGGAGATAAATCTCTTTTTTCTCCATGTTTCAATATACTGCACTTCCACAGCAGACAAAGGGATTCCCTAAAGTCTGTGCATGTATTGATGGAAAAGTGGAGCATGAGTTCATCCGCAGAGTGATGAGGGGGTTTATGAGAAAGGGGGTTTAGGGGGTTGTGGAGGTGCTGCAGACGTGCTGCATCTGTCTGTCTGTGTGTGTGTGGTGGTAGTGGGGGGGTGGGTTAAGCTGTCATTGCTCCACATCCCACCACCCCTGGATCTGAGCGGCTGGAAGGAAAAGGGATGAGAGGGGAGGCGAACGAGGGCTTGATCTCACCCCAATCCTGTCTGTGCATAGGTGGAAGCCAAAGCAAATCCCCAAATAAATAAAGGATCCTCGACACTGCCCTCCATATTTGCTGCCCCAGCCCCCTCTCCACATACTGTACATGGCTGCTATCTTCCTCTCCCCAAAGTGGGATCCTGCACTCAGTAATCCCAGGAAAACCAGCTCTGGGCCAGCATGTCAGAAAAAATGCCTCTGGGATTCATCTATCCATCTGTCTGAGATATCTTAGGTATCTTCAGGTATCACAGTGAGTGACAACCTCAAGCGCATTTCACTAAAATCTTGGACAGACATGAAACTTGCTAGAGATAGAAGGATTTTAGTACAAAGCAGTGGGACGACATTCCTTAAAACAGGCAATGCAGTCAAGATGTGTCTGTGGCCAGTCAGGTGGAATGCTCTTGTCTGACCAAGTTGATGACCTCAGTTCAACTTGATCTTGTGTGTCACCTCTTGAAGACCAGCCTGAAGGCAAAGATCAAAAACAAACAGGAGGCCATGCTGGCTGAAGTATAAGCACAGCAAAACACCAGCAAGGAACATAGCAAATGTTTCTTATTGTCTGTGGGTCAGAGACTTCTGACAGTCATTGACTGCGTAAGGCTTAGACCGATCAGCCACAACATTAAACTCACTGACAGGTGAAGTGAATAACATTGATTTTCTCATCACAATGGCATCTGTCAGGGGGTAGTGTATATTAGGCAGCAAGTGAACAGTCTGTTCTTGAAGTTAATGTGTTAGAAGCAGGAAAAACTGGCAGTGTAAGGACCTGAGCAACTTTGACAAGGGCCAGATTGTGATGGCTAGACAGAAGACTGGGTCAGAGTATGTCCAAAGAATTGGTAGGTCATGCAGGATGTTCCCAGTATGCAGTAAAGCAAAAAATAAAAATGAGAAGCAGCCCTATCCTGACTGACATCGGAGGCATTTCAGGGTACACCATATACCTATGGTTACTTTACAATTAACCAAACAGCTATGTCTTTGGAATACTGGAAGAAACCCATGCTGGCACAGGAAGAACATGCAAACTAGACACAGAAAAGCCCCAGTCAACTAGGAACCCAGAACCTTTTTGCTGAGAGGCCATAGTGCTAACCACTGCACCACTATGCAACCCACAACCTGAGATGCCCACAATAATCCTCATTTTATAACTGGGCACATGCTATAGCGGTTCAAAATTGAGGTAGCCTTGCAAACCTAATGGATGTCTCAGCAGGATATATTGAGTGCACCATACCAAAGACAGTACTACTACTGTAGTTCAATCAGGACCTCTATGGTCAAAAGACTGTTCTTTCCAGCAATCAAGAATCTATGGTCAAAACTATAAAAATGAGACTAATTCTTTCTGTTAACTCTGGCTCCTCTTTGGGTTGTTTGGTGACAGTCATACAAACTACAGATTTCAGACCTCTAGACAAATAATGAGTCTGTACTCAGTCTGAACATTTGACTTAAACTGACAGTTGCATTCATCTCAGAATGCAGAAGCTCATTGCTGACGTCAAAAATGACGTCAGTGTCCCAAACCCTGTCCCTAAAGGAACCAAAGGAAAGCAACAACAGCATCAACAAAAAAAGATTAAAGTGCAGGCTGAAAAATACAGCAGTGCCGGTATTCCTGTTTTGCTCTCTTTTAACTCTCCAGGGAGGATGATCAAGGGGTTAGCAGTAGCTGCAAGCTACATGGCCTCCTCCTCACACCCAGCAGCAGACTGCTGCAGTTCCCCTCCTGCTGCGAGAGCCAACAGCCTGCAACCACACTCCAACTGGCACATACCCGCAGCTAAGAAGCACAGGGAGGTACAGAGCTGAGGTTGCACAAGTCAAACTGTATCACTTGATGAACTAACAACAAAATAAAACAATAAAACATCTACACGTTTCGACCCATATTATAATAGTTCTCATTAATAACCATTTCTGCAACAAAAAAAATAGCGTCCATCACTGACTCAGTCACTGGCTTTTCATTTAAGCATTAGTTCAGTGACAGATTCTATATTTGCGGGCTTCATTGCAGTTGTTCATCTGAACCTAGTAGAAGCTACTGGGTGATCTAAAGGGAAGGAAAGGGGAAGTAAAAGCAAATGGCTGCTAAAAGGAAATGAGCCAATACGTTTTTGAAACTAAAATGTAAGTTATACTGTTAAAAGATGGAGTTTTTTGGAACCATCTCAAACATGAGTCAACTGCTTTGACAGAGATAAAACATGGTGATTACTGGAACAGTAGCTGACTGCTTGTGTTTTCCTTGGCATGTTTTAGATGGTTGGTGAGAGTTTGTTGAGTTTGAAGACAACATTAAAGAAACAGTGATTGTTGCACTGAACGAATCAACATTCAGACTCATTATTAAAATACTGCAAGACAAGAGCAGTCCGGGACTGTATACATCAGCCATGGATGAACATGGGGTTAACCTTTCAACATCCATCAGGTTGTTGGCAACCTGTTTAGGTTTAGGGTTATGTTCACATCCACCTCTTTATATGGAATTTTCAACTATATGGCATACCCAAATAGAAATCTTATAACAGATGAACCGTAAGGCTAAAGGACATGTAGAGACTTGATTTGAAAGCCAAATCTTCTGGTTTCTGAAACTATGTTTAGCATGTGGCTAAAATAAAAGCTAACCCTATCCCCAAGCCATTCGCCATTGACTTGGCGGTTGTTAAGGCTTTAAATGGGCTGGTCAGATTATCCATGTTCAAACCATAGACAGTATAACAGATGGATACAGCATCCAGGTCAGAAAAGTGAAGCCAATGCAGGTGACTTAAACCTGCATTCTTTTTAATGGCCACCAGGGGGCGGTAATTATGGTTGCAAAAAGATGTCCAGTCCAATAGATGGGAAAATAGCCCTCTGCCCTGGCCTCTGTAAACACTTTCCTGAAGGATCTCTGAGCTCAGTCATTCATTACAGATCGTACTGAATAAAACATTAAGTCCATTTTGTAAATTTTAGTCATTCTTCAGAAGGGAGGATTATCTGCAGTCTCACAGTAAGATCCGCCCCTTGCTGGTCACATCCGGTTTCAAAACACCGAGATGGTGATGACTAAAACGCTCATCTCAAGGCTTCAAAACAGGACCTCAGAAACCAATGGATGACATTACAATAGCTACACCCATCTTTTATACTATCTGTGGTTTTAACAATTTTTTTTTTATTGTTAACAAATTTTTTTATTTTTTTTTACTGATGTAACATGCACATTTGAAGTGAATTTCAGGGGATGACTAGGGGGAGCGTTGCCCCTCTGTCATTCTGAAATGGAATCATCTATTTTACAATTATTCATAACCACACATGCAGTTCAGCCTACCTTTAATGAAAGGGTCATGTATTGTTTTAATTTAAAACAGAGCTATATCATTTTATTCGGCTTCTCAGGCAGAAAATCTCATTTATTGCAGCCTAAAGCACTCTCTTCTAGCCGAGCCCCAAGATCAGACCACAGGCAACCGGGGCATGACGAATATCTCTCTGCCAGTATGTGGGCCAGTTGATATACTATATCCCTGCTGTATGGGGATTAAAGATTAAAACAACAGTAAACAGGACAGTGGTATAAAGTGGCTTTATATCAGCATCTGGGCTTTAAATCTGGAGCACATGCAGGATGCAACAGCAGCAACAACACCAGCTCCAGGGAAACTGCACTAACAGGGAATATGCGTTATCATTTATTCACTACAGATGTGTGACTGCAGGATGGCAGCTTAGCCCGTAGGGTGACGATGATAATGATGAGGGCTGGAACATTACAATAGGAAAGCAAAGTGAAATGAGACAAAGGATTTTCAATAAAATACTGAAAAGGGGCATTGCAACATTTCTGAAAGCCTGACTAGTGTCTCGCTAAGAATTAGATGAGATCATTTGCTCCCCCTCAGCTACAAGAGGCTAGACATTAAGGGTCAGTCTGGTTTTCCTGTTCTTCCTGTGTCGGTTTAGGGTTGAGTGTCATGGAATTTTTTGGATTATCTATTTTACACTAGAACTGCCAGAATTCCAAACCTCCTAGAAGTGCCAGGGGTGGGGGTGTCATTTTAACCCCGTCCTGCAACAACAGCTGTAAGGAAGTTGTTAATTATCATCTAATTTTTCTAAGTATAAGTAAGAGTTGACAAAATAAGTATTCAAGATGAATTTTGAGGTGTTTTATTCGTTTTACAAATGATTTTGATTATTTCATTAGATCACTTCATCGTCCACACTGTTCCGCCTTGTCTGCAACCCTTCACCTCCCTAGCTCGCCTGCTCAGGCCTGAAATCTCTCTGATTTGGCTCCTCCGCTCCAGATTTCACTCTTTATTTGCTTGGATTAGTTCTCCACACTCTGGACTCTCTGCTCAGTTTAGCTATGGTTCCCCTGCTGCTCTGCACAGCCAGCAACCCACCCAGTTCTCCACATGTTCCATCACACACTCTGACCCGCTCTGCTCCGGCTCAACATCCCATCCATGATTCGTTCAGCCCTGTATTAATTATCATTATCTTTTATCAAACTACAGTCCTCTATATATTTATTTACCAATCACATCTAGCTTGCTCTGGCTCTTGTTATAGCAGCCTTCATATCAAAATGTGTGTAAACAATGTGTTACTCAGCAACCCGGCATGCCACAGTAGTCGTTTTATATTCATTTCTGTGGGGTCAAAATGACGTCCTCGGTGGTTCTAGGTATAAGTGGTCTTTTTTTTTTTCCTTTTTATCCCATACACCCAAAATTCATTATATAATGAATAACCCCATTTTAGGAAAAGTCATGAATTATGAGATGATAGGATTTTATTTCAACAGAGTTACATGATTTTTAAAATGTAAAGGGGTCAAAATGACCCCCTTGGCGGTTCTAGTGTTAAGGAGGCCTGAACAGGTTGGTCTCAATAGATCTTTTAGGAGTACGATGACTGTCTACTGATGGACTGGGTGTTTTGGCTGTACAGCAAGGACAGCCCAGCAGCTTGTACACAGTGATTAGTATGTCTTTTCTTATCTGGGAAGTTGACATAGGATTTATAGAACTCCGTGTGAGAACAGAACTTCAGAACTGCATGACAATCCCTGTAACGTGTGTTCACCTGATCGCCTTAATATCAAGTGATATTCCACAATAAATGTATCTATATTAAATTACAAACTGAAAAGACCTTAACCCTGCACAACATAATTCGCAGCATCTTCTCAGCTCTACCTCTCCTCCAAGCAGCTGATCAGATCTATAGAGCTGGATAAGCCACATGAGCATCCACGTGAGCATCTGTACATGCATCTGACCAACAACTGCGTAGAAACATGGTCGGGCCTACAGCAAGTATTGACACATTTGCTCTGAGAGCATCCAGCTGTGAGGAGATGAAGAAACTCACCAGGGAGGCAAACTCATCTCACCAGAAGCCCGCAGGCAGATAACTGCCTATTAGGTTGTTCCTACATCCTCTCGCTCCGTCAGCAATTTCCTGTTGGCTGTTAACATCGCTGAGCAGAGCTGACCTTCAGTAGTGCACATATACAGCTATAAATCCTGCGAGTGCACAGTTCTGCATCACTGCTTGTGCAGTCCAAAGATGTAATGACAATCAGACTTCCTGTCTGTGCTGGCTGTGAGGATACTTACACTCACACCATAACTGTGGACAATGATATTACCCAGACTGAGGCGTACAATTCTGCTTTTGAGAACTGTGCTAATGAATTAAACTAAGGAGTAATGAGTGTTTTACCTGCTTTAGATTAATGTGATTTTGAGTAACTGATTGCTCAAGATTAGATTTGATTTATTCAGACTCTAGGGCTGCAAATAGGACTGGAGCCAGTCCTCATATTGTGTGAGAGGCGGGGTACACTGAGCACAGATCACCTCACTAAACCACCATGCTGCTCAAAATAAGAGATAAGACATAATCATGATATCAACTCCTAGATAATGACTTGGGTTTCACAGTATTAGCATGAAAGAGGACGGACCTGTGTAAGGTCAGAGACCTTAAAATTAAATATGAGAGCTCCCCGTGGACAGCACGCTAAAATACAAGAGGCAAAATTAATGACCCAGTTTAAAGAACAGTTTTTTACTCACACCATGTTTACTATGTATATAAGGCGTTTCACTTTAGTAATGTAAATCGTAAATGGACTGGTGCTTTTATAGTCCTTCTCTACTCTGAGCACTCAAAGCACTTTTCACCCATTCACAAACATTCATACAGCACTTTTTTCTGTCTTTAAACATTTTTCTACTTTCATGTTTCTAACTATCATGCGTATCACACATTGGCACAATTTGGAGTTCAGTAGCTTGCCCAAGCACACGAGGGATTGAACCACCTACCTTAAGATTAGTTGGTCTGTTCATCATGAGTAAAAGTCTCAGATGCCATCTTAAGACAAGGGATGCAGGGATATTTACATCAGAAATCAGTTATAATACTGACTTAAGCAGCTAGATCAAATATCTGTAGCAGCAGGGTGATCTATTCAATTCAATTCTATGTTCACTAACGCATCGGCAGCACAGGGCCGACTGCTGAAAAAGAAGTGAAACATAATCTCAAACTGGGTCGGTACTCTTACTGGTAGACTGGTGCAACCCTTGAAGAGTGAAACATTAATGTAAAAGAAAAGAAAATAATTCACCATCCCAAATGAACACTCCACCTTGGGTGATTTGCTTTTTGAGTTAGTACTCAAACCACTGAAATAAACAATGCAGGAAACAGCTTCTTATATGGCCTTTTGTTCCGTTACATGTCTGCTGCTCCTATAAAAAGGACGATGGCTTGACGTTAAGGCTTTCACAGATGTTTCCAGTGTGGCAACATAGTGACCGAGCCTCTCCGCCCGGTGACAGTGGCGGCAGATCGATGGTTTAATGAAACTTTTATCATTCCAGTCTGGCGGATGGATTAACGCCGTTTTGCTCCTAATGGCTACCCCTAAATCACTGCCATCAGTGAGGACAGAGCCACAAGGGACAACCAAGTTCCCATACACATCAACACATAGCAGGCACACATGTACACACACATGCTGGCTCTACCACAACATAAAAAGGTAAGGTCTTTCCTTATTGCAGCTATTTATTTTTCTTTTAGGTACGAATACAGCTGTAGTTGCTAGTTTCACAAGTGCATGGCAAGCTCCATACGGGCTCAGGAAGAACAGACCACCTGACCAAAATAGGAAGAGTTTAATTCTTTTTTTGGGGGGTTGCTATCAGTAGCTTTCCTCAAGTAGCTAAAATAATGGAAAGTGAGTGACCCTCGGAAGGGCATTCACTCACTGGAGGGAGCTCCGCAATGTGAAAGGGCTCAAAAGTTCTCATTACGTTTGCATAATTTCCACTACATCAGTAAGAAACAAAGCCTGCCTACTTATGAGCCTATTATCGAAATTCATCTGGACTTTGAGACAGCGCCACAGAAGGATTTGCCCATTGCCACTTTAAATACATTTTTTTGGGAGAAATCTGCTGTATAGTGGATAGTGTTGGTCTGCTGAACTGATCAAATAACAACCTAGGTAAAAGTGCTTTCACAAAAACAGGTACAAGCAGCATACAGGGTACCTGAATGGTGTACTGATACTGGTCAAAAGGTTAAGTGTGGAACGCTGTAAACTTCTCTTGCTCGATGGTCACCAACTTAGCTACCAAACAGTTTTCAGACTGGCAGATTTTTTTTCCAAGCATTGCCATTGCATTTGTTGTGTCATTGCTTGGTGTTTGTGAATGTTAAATTGTTGTATTTACTGTAGAAAAATGTAGTTTTATGTGTGGTCAGAAAGTCAACAAAATTGCAAATGTTCACATAATGCGGCAGCCATGTTCTATTTGAAGCAACTACCTTTTGACTACCCTGTCAAAAGGCTCACACATTGTGCAAATAAGTGTACACAATGTACCACATGAAGTGTACTAGCAGACTTATCTGAACTGAGACACAGTATGTTTTCCTCCTGCAGCCGGTGTTGTAGTAAGGTGCATAGTAGCTACTGGGTATTACACAGGAAAGCTATCATTTAATGTTTAGAAAGGCATGTTGGTTTGCAGGAAAACATGTTGATACAAACTGTTGATGCCATAGTGGACAAGAAGTCATTACACTGTCACCCATCGAGTGTAAATACAGCTTACATCAGCCACAGAGCCATAAATCTCCCAGTATCCGGTTGATGTGACAGCTGCAAACTGCTCTGTCTACAGTTCTGGATTATGAATCTGTTACACAAAAAAAATATGTAACTGTAAACAACAAGACACATTTTCATCTACTCGGCCTTGTATGTCAGCCAGGCTGCCAAATCCATATCCTCTTACTGTGACAGAGAGTGAACGGCAGACGGCGGGAAGCCTGAGCACAGCTGAATGAGACACACAAATCCTATTACGCTGTGTGAGTGTGTGTGTGTGTCTGTGTGAGAGAGAGAGAGAGGGGTGGCTGCTGTCAGATGACCCACTGCAGCTGGACTCTGTTAGCAGGCACAGTCACATTCAGAAGTAAACTCAAATCTATGTGTGTTGGCAGCACTGCACCTATTTCCCAGTCACGCTCCATTATGAAAACAGACTAAAGCCCAATAGGAAGGATAATAAGCAGGCTGATATCGCAGGGAAGATGTCGCTCTTCCTCTCTGCTCTGAGTGTGTCTGAAAGGACAAAAAAGGAGGAAGAACAGACCAGAACAAGCCAAAGTCCTTGAACTTTTCTTGCTACTTCTGCTTCACTTTAAAAGGGGTTACTTTCATTATGCAATGATGGGAAATACGAGTGTCACCAAGTTAACAGAGCTTCATTAACAACACTGTTCACCAATAAAAACAGAAATAAATAACCATATATGGACATGAACTACACTGGGAAAAATACAAGTTTAGATCAAAAGCAGAAGACAACAAGCTCTTCCTGCAGTTTGTGACCAGCACATGTTCAGCACATCACCAAGTGAAACATTTCTACATTGCTGTGCAG
>VUQI01012997.1:2922-25285 GCA_015106735.1 Paratilapia polleni
TTTTTTTCCCCCCCCCCCCCCCCCCCCCCCCCCCCCCCCAACTCCTGTGTCTTTATTTTTTGTAGTGGGGGGCATGTTTTCATGATGCAGCCTCATGGCAATGTTGGGGACTGCCAGCAATCCTTTAAAATCTGATTGGCCACCGCTGGTGCCACCCCCAAGATCCCAAGACTGAAAGCCATACTAGAGACTTTTTTAAAAATACTTCTGCATTTTCAGAAACTACCCACAAAGTGCCATATGCTTTGTCTTTACTTGAATCTGAGGGGATCAAAAAGTACACTCACTATTCTACATGTGTGTGTTATAAGGCTCTGAGGTACTGAATTTGCGTCTCAGTGTATGCTCTTCACTGTTACAGAACTAACAGCAGCCACACAGGGGTTATTCAGGTTCAAATTAAACATCACAGATATCCTTCAAACCCTTTTCCTCTGCTTATTTAAGTTCATATACTACTCATCAGCTCCTCATCAATAGCAATCTTTGCACAGAATACCGTAGGCCACACCGTTTTCGAGGGGCTTGTATTTCATGAATGAAAAACGGAAAGAGCAAGTTACTGTGTCTTTTTCAAGGTTAAATATTGCCCACTGTGGTCAAGAGCAATGCAAAACATTGATGAAATAAACTAGTGAGTGTTAAACAAATATAAACCTTGAAGCATGATCAGTAAATAAATAATTGAGCAAGAGCGAAAGCAAATCAAGGTTAGACAGACACACACGTGTCTGAATTTTTCTAAGTCATGGTGTCTCATGGTTTTGCAGATCTGTGATATTAATGTCAAGAGGATATTGGTTTGAATGGTGTGTTTCTCACTTCACTTTTTAACTTTCAGATGTTCATTTCATACTTTTATCCACCTCCCTTTTGCCAGCTACGTGTATACAGCCTCCCAAAATTCACAACGTATGTACTTAATTTTGTGTCTCTTTCTGTGTTGCAATCTTTGGTTGGTGCTTTTCTGTCACTCATTTGTAGGAAGCGTGATGGCAGCACAATGCCCTGGTGGTTATAGAGATTTAACAGTGCCTTATTGATCAAACGAAAGAACAGACTGTCTGTTCTAGCACACATAGGAAAAAGATAAACTGAGGACATGCTCAAATGGGTGCAAAGCAACATTTAAGATAAAAAAAAAAAAAGTGGTTTGTGAGGTTTGTGAGAGACAACAACCCAAGAAATACAGGATCTATACGTAGATTTGACTCATTGTAAACTCCCTTCATATGTCCTTGAAAAAGTCTGTATCAACCCCTGTGGTGGTGTTCTGTAGGTCATCTTGACCTATGATTTTCAAGTAGAGAGGAGGAAAGAAGATAAGTATTCTCCTTATAAAGATCAAAGCACTGTAACCAAAAAATAAAAATTTAATGTGCAAGTGTCATAATAAAAACGGAATAGAATAGGAGCTGGGTTCCTCCTGAAGTCCACAATTGTCTCCGCTGTCTCTGCACCAGGTCGTCAGATTGTCACCCCAGTGAGCGCATTGAGCGTGGTGTCATCTGCGAACTTTAGAAGTTTGACACACTGGTGACTGGAGGTGCTGCTGTTGGTATACAGGGAGAAAAGCATACAGCCTTGAGGGGAACCGCTCTCATGAGGATGTCAAATATCTCATCAACTAACTCATCAACAGATTGCCATGATATTTGCTAGAGATGTTTGTGGCCCAGAGAGAACAAATTGTGATCATGAGCAGGTCAAAGACTTTCGTCTGACTTTTAATCAAGCGCCATCACATCGACAACATTTTAATTTGTCCAGTACTTCTTTTAAGATCTTCAAAACTGACATTCCCATTAGCCTTTAGCTGTCATATTGATTATTAAATGTTAACATGCTAACAACCTAAACTATAATTCGTAAGACTGCAAAACATCATGTTACTCATGCCAATCTGAGTATGTTAGCCTGCAGTATTTAACTATACTGTATATACAGTGTCACAAAGGCCTGACTGAAGAGTGCTGCCTTATTTCTGCAGGTGCTTGATAAAAGCTGTGTAACTGAAAGCTTTGTTTTTTTTTTTTTACAACTGCAAAATCCTGATATAATACCATAACTACAGGCCATTTCACAAGAAAACTGGAAACACTTTCTGTTAGCTAGTGATATTAGCAAATGTTAACAGGAAATTACCGTCACAAACTGTGAAGCAGAGTCTTTGTTGTGTATAGTATTTCTTCCTCATGTTACTGACTCAGCTGCGATCATACCTTCAAAACAGCACATACACATTTTAGTCTATTAGGCAGTTGATAGACGGTAACAAATCATTGTATAACGCTGTATTTTCCTGGTTGACGATGACTCACATTTTTCCTTTCCTCTCTCTGATATGTGCCTAGGTTTCCCCCGCACACTCAGGCAGGCTCTGGCCCTCAACAATTTGTATCAGCTAGACTTAGTCATCAGCCTTAACATCCCCTATGAGACTCTCAAGGACAGACTGAGCGACCGCTGGATCCATCCAGCCAGTGGCAGAGTCTACAACATGGGCTTCAACCCTCCCCGAGCGCAGGTGTCAGAAGTCTGGAAGTGGCAGTATAGTCACTGAGTTTGAAATATTCTGCTTGGAATTTAGAAATTTTTTGTGTAACTGTTTCTTCCCTACAGGATTTGTGTCATTGTGTTTTGAAGCTGGTAGGGATTTAACGTCTTGTTTCTGCAGGGTGGAAGCCTGCCAAAATGCAAGACCAAAACCAGATGAGGGATTGTCTCCACCCCACCCTCCTGCACTACAACAACACTCCTGTTGCTTGTTTTTTTTTTGTTTTTTTTTTTTGGTTTCCAAAGTCCTAGTTACCACACAGTCCTTACTATTTTAAATCATTATCTTAAATATGTAATATTTAACAATATGCGTCCCATTGTAGTGTGACGTGAAGACATGAAGACTCCAGTGTACATACATTAGCAATTCACAAAAATAAAACTGTTGTTTGTAGGGAGTATTTATTATGCTTAAATGATCTTCGAACAAATAATAGTAAATTGTAAGTATAAAATAATTACACTGAAAGCAAATTTGTGAAAATAAGTCTTTAGTACCAGAGTTTACATTAAGTATTATGCCATATTAGTATCTTATGTTGACTATAATATTCTTGCATTCTTGAAAGCCATTATGGGTTAATGGATGAAAGCCATTATCACCTCATATATTCTTAATATATGAGCACCTTAAGATCAATATATGGGTATAATGTTGATTGCAGATATATGACTTAATGCAGCGTGCTGAGATGAAGGCACTTTTGCTGTTTGCTCATTTAGTTTATTGTGTTGTGATTCAATCCCATTTGCAAAAGTTTTTTCAGTGCATTGTCTTGTGTTTACGTTTTACCGCATTGTTGTGACCTTGCGTTGCCCTCCTCAGGGTAAGGATGACATCACAGGAGAGCCACTGATTCAGCATGATGACGACAAGCCAGAAGCTCTGATGGCCAGACTGCGACATTACAAAGAAGTGGCAAAACCCGTCATTGATTTATACAAGTCAGTAAATACTTGTGCTTCATACTGAACAGTTCATATTCATTTTCTGTTTACATTTTTATATTACTTTACATTATATATTAATTTTTATTTTTAGATTTTGTATGATTGTCATATTTAAATAACTTCTGGAGGAAAAAATAAAGTATGATAATATGCTTAAAATAAGAAATGTAGCCTTTGTTTAAATAATTCACTTGTAAATGTGCGAATGTTTGGTCACGGAGCTAGAAGTAAGTGAATTTACCCTACTTCAGTAGCCCATTCTTTATCTCTGCATTGTCAAGGTTGCATTAGTCACTGCTGGTGTGACATGCTTGAATCTCAAATTATTGTTGGTTCAGTTGAATTGTGGGGATTGTAGGAAACAAGCTTTTTGCCTATAATAGAAAAGTCAATACTCCTGATTCTGATGCATTCATTTTAAATTGTCCATTATGTGGTACGCTAAATTGTTGGAGTACTCTTTTAGCCTTCAGAGAATATAAGAACTGCAGCCACAACCGGCTTTCCTTCTCATTTGTTCTCCTATTTCTTCACTCAGGTCACAAGGAATCCTGCACTCATTTTCCGGTACAGAGACAGACCGGATTTGGCCTTATATCAATTCTCTCCTCAGCACCAAGATGCACACACAGCCATCAGATGCCTGCCAAGCTCAGACACCCTGACCCTACTCTGAATGAAAAGACCAAAGGAAAGGGGGAGGAAGTGCGGTGACGTCTTTACTTGCTGGCCTAGTGTCAGCTTTCAGTCTCCTCCTTAAGAGTGAAGTTTAGAGTAATGGACTAGGACACTGACAGTCATGTTTCTGATTCAATGATTAGTTGGTTTTCCAAATGAAAGGTTGTATGGAATATTTGAAGACTTGCATACTGAAGATTGTGACAAATTCAGCATCCTAATACTCTAATATTCAGATCAGGGCAAAATAAAAACCGACCTTTTTTTGCAATCTAAATTTTATGCAACCTCTTACATTAAGTAATTTATTACACCTGAATTTTTATCTTCAGTTGTTCCATTCCACACACTGAATAAGCCTAAAACAGAAAAAGCAGACACTAATTTCTTTTATAGTAACTGGTTACTTTTATATTTCATTGAAGACCAAAAATGAAGGGGTAATTCAGAACATTGTACATGTGACACTGAAGTGTTTAAAATGATTGTTGTTATGAAAATAATACTCTACTTACATGATTAAAAATACTTAATTTTTTAAAATATAAATCACACATAAAAGAATATTACATTATTGCCTCTTGCCAGTACTTTAGTCTTCATCGAGTAGAATACACACAACAAAATAATGTTTGTTAAATCTACTTCAAATCTACACCATTGCCTTAACTGATTGATGATAATGTTCAACAAGGTGTCAAAACCAGAATTAATCTTTGACAGATGATAATTTGATTAATTTTTTTTTTTCTCATAAACTAGAGACCTGGTAAAGCCTGTGTGCTGTTTAATATGCACCTAGAGGTCATCTGTTACATATAAAACAGTTTTTATTTCTTTAAAGGTATCTGTGATTGTAGAATATATCCATCAACAACACAAACAGTGCACACTGTATAAAACTGCTATGCTTTTTTGCAGGATTTCTGCAGGATTTTGTAGTTAGACGTCTTTGGGCTGGTGCTAGATGTGTACAGGAAGCTCACACAGTGACTCAGCAGCACTAAGATGAAGACCTATGCCTTTAAAGTTATTACATTGGTTTAAACATACTATGAGGTTGCCTTGAGATTTTGATCTCCAAAATGTGATGCTGTTGTTATATTGTAATGGGTTTGCAGTGTTTTTTCAACTATAAATTGTGCTGGATGATAGCTTTAGTAAGTAATAGGTTACTTCTATGAATCTGAAATGGTCATATATATGCAAAGGTGCTTTTTTTCTGGATTGTTTGAATGTATAAATCATTACTGCAGGGGGAACAAACTATAGAAGGTCTTTGCAGACTTTGATTTGTAGATTTTTTTTAATTTGATTGTTTATTTGATTGATTGTTTTGCAAATATTCACAAAACAGAATAGCTTATGGTTCATGATTTACATTTTGACTAAGACAATAACTTAAGCACACTAGTGACCAACATATGCAATAGCCCATCCATGACCAAATTGGTTTTTAAATTGTTTTTCAGCTCTGTCAGTGCTGGCCAAGCATTTTTAAAACTTTAATGTAAATTTGTTTCTCCTTTATTCACTGTAACACATATGGAAGACATAATTTCCGTGACCTTCTCTTTTTTTTTTTCATGAGTTTTTTTCCTTTATTTTTATTTTCCTTATCTAGGTTTTGAGGATTTGTGTTGTATGTTGTACATTAGATTTAAAAGTACTTTGAGTTGACTCTCATACTCAGAAGACCAAAGAATAAGAAGACATCGGAGTGCATCAGAGCATGCAGTAAGAAAGTATGAAATGTACTGATGTATGTTTTTTAAGGCAGGATGTGTCAAGAGTCTGTAGAGAGAAGTGGATTTACACTGTGGTGTCTGCTGTGTAGGACTGTATTCTGAATGAATGGGTGTGGTGTAAAACTGTTATAGCCTACTTTACACACCACACTGCTGTGGTGTAACCCCACAGTGATTTTTTTCTTTCTTTTTTTTTTTTTTTTGCCATATGTTCATATAATGCTATCAAAACATGCTGCATTCCAAGAATATTAAATCTATTTTCCCAGGTCTGCTTTCATTGTCTTTCTGTGTGATTAATCCGATAATTGTTTAGCAACACGCAGATCTTATTGCATGTGCAGTGCGCACACACCTACATTAATTTATTGTGTCTTAAGATCACACAGTGTTGTGTAAGAGACTACCAGATGATTAACTGAATGATGATACTGGGTGTAGAAAAACATGATTTGTGTGTACAGTGTGTGCTTTAAAATGTTCCTCTTTTCAAGAAAGAGGGCAGTATAACCCCAAAAATCTATGCAATACTTATTTCCAGGGATTCCAAATATAGCCTACACTACAGATTATGGCTATGACAGTTCTTTCTTTCTTTCGTTCTTGCAAACATAAATTTATTGCTCCTTTATCTCTCAAATCGTGACGTAAAAAAAGATGGGGGTTAGTGTGCAAATTTAAGCCAAACACACATTGAAAACACACGCATGCTTAAGGATACTGTCTATCTCCTCTCACCGTGTCTAATCCCCTCTGATCTGTAAATCAACCCCACGTGCATTAGAGCTTGGGTGAAAGACCTGCTCCACTGTCGCGGATTACACTCTCATCTGCTGTGTTTACCTTCGACGGGAGGTGCAGCAGCGCCGTCTGTGCATGCCTGATTCAGATTTAAGAGAACAATGTTCTCACCTGCAACACATGAGGATTATTATTATTAATCACAACGTGTCCAAAAACCTGAAGCACAACTTGGGTTGTACTTTAGTGTTATTTAATCGTCTCATGACAATTGTTACTACATCTTTATCCCTAATGCTGTTTTTTAATGTGCATAGTAATAATTGGTGGTCACTAGTGCTGACTTTTCAATTATTGCATTTATCTTTATGGCCGCTCATTCGCGTTGTTCATCATCTCTCCATATAGTCCACTCCAGGTTTTTCCATTTCAGTTCAGACAGGATGCGCTGAGCGGCGCAATTTCTACTGTACAAATTCATAAACATCCACACTCCTACCGTTGACTCGCCTTTAGCTCATCCACATCTTCTACAGATCTACCAATCGCCATCGCAGGACTTTGTTGATCATATGCCAAAATGTGATTGTATGATGATGCCGTAGCCCGTTGCTGCCTCTGTAATTTTACCGACTGGTTAACCTGGAATTACCGGGGAGTCCTTACATGACAGTAGGTCTCACAGGGCGTTTTTTTTAACGCATTGACCTTTGACTGGCAGCGAATGACAAATCAAAGGTCGGTGTCCGTGAGCGGAACCGGCGTTCAAAGCGCATCTCCACCACGGCACAAGACGGCGCTCCCGTGAGAATGGTAGAAGGCGCTCAGAAAGGTAAAGTCATCTGCTGGATTTTCTGTTTCTACTCTTTGATTGAGTTCATGAGAATTATAATTTATTGGCTCGGGCTCTGCTGTAGCTCAAACCAGGCAGATAAGTGGAGAGCATCACGATCTGTGTGTGGATGTTACATAATATCTACCTCCGGAGATTGTGTCCACTTCCCCGATAGTGCATCCCTGCTCGGAGGACAGAATTCACTTGCTCTATGGAGACATGTTTTCTCCCAGTCAGCCTATTAGACAAATTAATCTTAAAACAAAAAATAACAAACACACACACAAAAAAAAAAAACAAACACAATTTGTCTGTGTGCAATTGGCCTATATTTTGCTAGATGCGCTTACGACCATGATGAATGACATCATTTGGGTTATTTCTGTCAGGGGCATCGATTTTTTTTTCCTTCTACATACGACATCGTGTCCTTTCTGCAAGAAAATCAAAACGATTGTTACTTCGTTCGTAATGGCATGAACATTATGAGGACTGCCACTTTGATATCATTTAGATTTTTCTGTTAGCAGGTCATGATGGTATTTTAGATAGTAGCCTCTCCCTTAATTATCCAATTCAGTCTTCCAGGGCAAAATCCAACACACGAAACAGTAAAGTCACAGCTGGGGAAAAAGAGGTCCCTTGTATTTCCATCAACTGTGCTATCACATTCACCATCTTTATCACCCAGGGCTGGCTTTTGTTAAGAGGAAGGCTCCTCTCTTTTTGTCCAATAGCGCACCTTTACATCACCAATCGTCACGCGCACCACGTGAGCAGCTTACACGACTTGGCGTGGTTCCGTGTTTAACCACTGACTCACCTTTTGCACCAGGATGTTATGGTCATCCGGCAGGGTTTAGGATGGCTTGTTTAATGCAAACAGTTATATAAGATGGACAGCCGATTTTATAATTGTGTGCACGATTTTATTGTTAAAAAATTCTTTTTAAATTATGGCTCAATAAAAACTGGGTACACAAGGGCTTTAAGCCTTTTTATGGCTAAGGGAAGGGAATTGTAAGGTAAACAGGCAGCATTGTTCTGTAGCATTTCAACATGACAGATAGTGCTGATGAAAACTATGATCCAGTAGTGCTGTCCAGCAATATTTGGCCACACATACAAGAACTGTTGTATCATAGCTTTTAAAATCTCACAGGCTCAGCTATTGATTCAAGTCTACTACCTGTCTAGTCATTTGAGTCCTGCAGCTGATCCAGCAGATTCCTGGATTCAGCTTTAACTGTTATAGGGATAATCATTAATCCTCAAACCACCCTTGAGGATAATGGCAAAACCAACATAAATAGTGATACAGCTTCTTTTAACACAGTGTCATGATACAGCAGCTGTCATAAAGCAGTTCAACAGGCAGTCAGCTGCGCATTTAAAGGCTTTTAAGGAATTCTCAAATGAGGAATATAAACGAATTCCCAGAAAGTCATAATAAAGACTTCTCTGATGCCATTTAAAATTCATGACTAATGAAAAACTCGATATGAAAGCATAAAGCCAGTTTTTAAACAGCTTCACCCTGATGTCAATAAGGATCAATAAGGCAAGTACTGCTCAAGTTTTATTGTTGGCGTTTTCTTTTTGTTGTGAGCCAGTTTCCCGTATTTAAGCAGCAGATGTCTCATATTCAAAACATTTAAACTAGGATCCATAGTACAGTACAATGCACCTAGAAATGGTGTTAATACTTTAGGAATAAAAGACAGACATCTGAACTTTAAAATTTTTGTTTACAAAATGTCTGGAAACTATTTGAAATAGTCCTTTAAATTATCCCAGGCTGACATATCCAAAGTGTTTATTTTGGTTGACCAACAGCAAAAAACAAACAAATAAAAAGCAAAACAAAACAACAATATTAAGTGAACACATAACAAAGAAAGAAAATAGCAATAGTATGTTTTAGAAGCTTAGTGTGCAGTGAATGTTCTGTGGTCAGACTCAGCAATTAATCTATTAATACTCTCAGATCTATTTCCCTATTTAAAACACTATAATATTTACTTAATCAGGTAATCTCACTGGTCAAAAACACCTCTGCAAAACAGGCCCAAATACAGCACAGAAAACTAGACACAAACATAACCAGACAAACTAAAGAGCAAAACATGCAACAAATACGTGTTTAACTTCATGTGTAATGACACAGCAAAGAGCACAAGGCTCGTACTGCACCTGCTTGCTGTATTCTCAATATGCAGGGCATCGCTGGAAGGCACGGCTCGGAGCAAGACAGGAAGCTGCTTTGCAACAATGCTGGAGCAGCACGTTGCATCCGGTCATGGCGGGGGTATCATTCTTCCTTTTCGGACATTCCGTTCCCGCTGTGCTTTGAGCTCCCGTCTGTTCTCCTAAAAGGGTTTCCCAGGCTCATGTCCTCTTTTCAGAACCATGCAGGGTTTCTGTTGCCAGGGGACAAGGCCTTGGAAGGAAGCATGCCATCACTGGTCAGTGCTTTGTCCTACATGGACCCAGGGTCATAACGCAAAAATTAAACAGAAAATGACACGTTTGGAGCTAAAATGACAAATCTGTCTAATTACAAAAAGGCTATTAAAATCCCAGTTAGTCTGAAAAGACTGAGAAAATGCCCTGTGATTTGGGGTGAGGTCCCTTTTTGTGACAAAGCAGGGCGCTGTTGTCCCTGCTCTTATTCATTCTGACAGAGCCAGGGGTCCTTGTTCATTTTTAGTGCAGGAGTCAAATGAGAATTTTGCGCTGTTATGGCCCCAGACTTATTTTCTGGACCTTATTTATACCAACAAAAAACAGGTTTAAATTAGTTTAGGAGTTCCTTGCAACACTGGGGCAATTATTATTTAAATCAACAATACTTCTAAACACACCTTGGACCATTATAGCCTCTGTCTCTACTCCTGCAGGCACCGCCCTTCATTTGATTATTGTGCATCTGACTTGCGTGGAAGTACAACAGTTTTTTGGTCTCTTTTAAGAATGAAACGATTTACTGACATAAATTAATCCACTTTTTAAACAATCGGTTGATTATTTGAGTGGATTTTTAAAGCAAATCTGTCTTATTGTTTACTATCTTGTTTAATTTTTTTTTCCCATTTGTTTTTGGCCAAAGCAAGCTATTTAGAGGCATGAACTCTTTGGATATTTTATATACATTAATCCAGTAAATACTCACCAGATTATTAGATAATGAAAATAATTGCAGTTGCTATAATTGTTTAGATTTTTCTTAGTGGATTACATTAATTAAATGACATAACAAGTGAGATATTTTGGATACCACTAAATTACTATTCAAATGACTTTAATACAGGTCTAACCAAAGCAGCTTGCTTTGGCATCACTATAATATTCCTATGATAATCAGACAGAAGCGGCCAGTGTGTTTGTGGTGCTCAGCATTTAGTTTTTGGTTACATTGTGGTGTTTTATGTTTGCATATGTATATTTTTCATGTATTTTCTTCTTATTATTATTATTATTATACACGAAAACCATCCGTGTAAAGTCTAGAGGAAAACACACTTCTAGTCTCAACTAGCCTACTAGAATATGTGAATGCAGCATTAACATGGGAGGACTGTGAGTTGGGGTGGATTTCCCTTTTACTCAGGACTACAGCGGTAGCAGAAGCGTCGTAGTAGAATGCGGTGCTGAGAAAGGGAGCAATAGAAAAAGAAAGAACCAGAGAGAGAGAAAGAGAGAGAAAGAGAGAGCGAGAGAGAGAGAGAGAGACCACCCGGTTTTCTACCACAGAAACAGAGGAGACCGGTCGTCCTCTCATCCTCGGACATGTGGTGCAACCAGCAGCAGCAGCAGCAGAGGAGGCACTAGTAGCAGCGCAGGCAGCATCGGCGGTGACGGCGCATCTTTGGGGCTCCTTTTGTGCTTAATTTCCCTTTTTTTTGTGTGTCCTTCGGTAATGAGCTTGCTGGGGGCCTACAAGAAAAAGACCAGTTACGATGGCTATGAATCTTTGCAGTTGGTCGATAGCGGCGGAGATAGCTTCAGCATCGGCAGAGGGAGCAGCAGCGGCGGAAGCTCACTCGGAAGCTCCATAGCGGCCACCCTTGGACCGAAGGCAGGCCCGCTGAGAGAGGAGGACTGCAGCACCATGGACAGCTCAGGTAAGCGTCCTTACCGCCTCCGGCTACTTACGAATGGCGATTGTAGCCTTCGTGGACGCGAGGAGGGCTGGAGTAAAGGTGTCTTGACTTTACTTAGTGTTACTGCGGCCTGTAATTGTCTTGGTGGAGAGGCAGCAGTGGACAACGTAATGGCTAACATAAGTGAAAGTATTCAGGAATCCTAAAATCCCCTCCAGAGCTCCCAGTGGTTCCCAGACTCCACCTTAAAGGCTGCACTGAGTTGTTCATGCAAAATAAACATAACCACATATACATACCCTTTAATCTTCAGTATGTGTGTTCTTGCATGTGCTATCTATTTCCATCCTCCCAAGGGCAGCTTCAGATATGCTGCTACAAGAAGCAGATGTGTAATATATCAAAAAGGATCTTTAGACCTTTATTTAACACATCTGGCCTGCCCATGATATATTAAAAATGGTTATAAAGATGTAAAGAAAAAGTATATGCAGACTCATTTTACAGCCAACTTTGAGTGATAGCTGCCATGTAAACCACATTTCATGGCTTATTTACTATGCACATGGGCTTTAAACTCAAAACGATGCCACAACTGTAGCAGAAATTTCATATGTCAACAGTTAAGAGAGTAAATCCTGCTTAGTTTTGGGCAGCAGAAGCACAAAATCCTCTTTGTATAGATGTTTAATCTGGTGGCTGTGAATGACAGATTATTAGCATCATGTATCCAATGTATCTAAAAAAGCAATCGTGTTTTATGATAAAGATGATTGTTAGTACTTGTAATCCACCAGAAAGTGCCTATATGTGGTATTTAATTCAGAGGTAAGAATTTATTTGTTTTGACACATTATTCTAACAGAGATAAATTAGGTTCTTTGTTAAAGAAATAATCCTATAAAGTGGTATAGTTTGGGGACTCTTGTAAATATTTCTGTTGCCTCCACTGTAATTAGAAATATCAATTTATGTCATGTGCCAGAGATTTTTTTTTCCTGTTTAAGGACTGCCATTTTAAAGTAAAGCATAACATCATATATACCTCTATTTAGGTTTGTATGATGTTTTTGTGTTTTTTAAGTAAATTGATTACTGAATAAAAAACAAAAGAAAAGAAATGCTGCGAGTTGATCCTGATAGGTGCTTCTTTCTCATCCAAATGGGGTTTTACTAAAATAGGAATTTTAGCATGTCATATATGAAGAGCCAACTCAAACTTACTAAATAAGTTCCTGTTTTGTTTTTGTTTTCTTTTTTTTTTTTTATCTTAAATGATTGCACAGTTTCCAGTGTGGAAATTCATCCAAAAATACTACAGCTGCAATTATTAATGCTGATATTACAGAATAAGAACAATTATAGTATATGCAAAAAATGAAGGCTGATATGGGATATCTAGATTGTGAGGCCTGGTTCTGCCCTATGTTCACCTCACTGCAGTGCTCTGTGGAGTCAGCCAGCCTCCAGGGATGAACATTTGTGTGAAACAAAAGAAGCTCGATGAGGAGGGTGGGAGGGTCAATGAGGCAAGGGGATTGTGGTTGGGGAGTGGGGGGACTCCTGGGTCAGATGTCTGCCTGGCTTGCCAGTCCTTACTGACGGTCTTTTTGATCTCTCTGTGTGTGTCTGTGTATCCATCTGTTCTTTTTACACAAAGCTGGATATGGAGGGTAAAGGTTGGCACTCTAGAAGGAGGGAAACACATTCAAACAAGCCACTGATCTTTCTGGCAAAGCCAAGGGCCCTCTGTGCTGCTGATTTCCTGTGCTCTCTTTCTCTGAGTGGCGGGGCTAACTGCTGCTCTATTACCTGATAGAGCCTGTATCAGAGCCTCCTCTGGTGTCTTCATTAGCAGGGTTTGTCGCTGTAGCTGGCTCACCAGTCTGCAAACTCCCACATCCATCTGGACACGGACACAGAGGCACATGGACAAGCTACAAGACCAACAGGAAAGCAAGTAGGCAGATTCTAGAGGATCTGCAGGGATATAAAGACTAAATAAAATAGAGACAGACAAAATTTGCTGGAGCGAAGGTGGGGTTTCATTCACAGTGAGGGCGTTATCAGTTTATATGGATAAAAACAACTCAGGGAACATATGAAATAAGACGGACACAACATAGACCCAGCTACTCTAGTCTGGACAATGCAAAGTAAATAAATAAGATGCTTAATTAATCTTTGATCTTGTTTAGATTGAAAAATGTCAGTCTAAAGAGAACACTGAACATGTTTAATACATTATCCTGTAGTTTGCTTACACTAGAGCTTAATGCTTACAACTTGTCATTTAGCTATTGTACAGTTTTAAGGTTTAACTCCATCTAGACCAGTGTTTCCAATCCTTAGGGTCACACAGGATGATTAATGGGACATGAAAGTCCTGTTAAATACAGTTTTTCTACCTAAATGTAGATTTCATTTTCTGCCTTGTCTGTGAGTAGTAAGTTTTATATCCATGGGCCTTTTAACCATTTAAATGAAGCAATCTGAGATGTTTTGAAGAGAAAAATCACATTTTCAGGCACGTTCAACAATTTGTTGTTGTAAGCAGGTGCTGCTTCATTTTAACAGCCAGTAAATTTTGGAATCACCGTATCAGCTTCATAAAAGTCATTTGGTTTAAAGCAGCAGACACAGCTGACATCTGCAATTAAACTGCCCAGAAAGGGCATCACTTAGGATAATTAAAATATAGAAAAAAAAACTGAAGAATGAATGGATATAGTTTTTGGCTCTAAGAAGAAAAGTAGCATCACTAAAGACAGTGTATTGGTCCAGGTTTATCTTCCAAGTTAGTTTCAGTCCTCAGCAGGGTCTTAGTACTGCTCAATAGGAAATAAAAACCAACCCAACTGTGAACAGATCCTTTTTACAACAGCTTCATGTCACAGTCGGAAAAGCACAAATAAAAGTTGCAGCATTAATGATGGCTGATCCTATTTTGCAGCTGTGGTTTCAGGGTCCTGGTGTTGTACATGTGAGTTCACCATCACCCTGTTATAGCTTACTGAAACACTTTCTGCCAGTTTTACATCTGTTTAAATAACTCTGCTATTTGACTTTAAAGTTTGTCATTCCAATTTATCAGACGTGTTGTGTTTGATGGTAAATACTTTGCATAGATACTACAGCTTTAGGAGAGGACTGTACAGTTACGTGAAAAAGAAAGTTTTCACAAGACTCTATGCAGTCCTGTGAAAATCTGAGAACACCCCATGATTCAGTAGCTTGTAGAATCACCTTTAGCAGCAGTAACTTGAAATAACTGTTTAACTGTTGAAATAACAGTCTCTCCCATCGTTGTGGAGGAATTTTGGCCCACTCTTCTTTACAACATTGTTTCAGTTTATTGAGGTTTGTGGGCATTTGCTTATGCATAGCTCTCTTAAGGTCACAGCATTTCAATCAGGTTGAGGTCTGGATTTTAACTGTGCCATTGCAACACCTTGATTCATTGCCAAATTGTGGCTGCAAAACAAGCCCAAATCATCACCCCTCCACCACCATGCATGACAATTGGTATGAGGTGTTTGTGCTGATATGCTGTGTTTGGTTTTTATCAAACATGGTGCTGTGCATTATGGCCAAACATCTCCACTTTGGTCTCATCTGTCCAAAGGACATTGTTACAGAAGTCTTGTAGTTTGTTTGCAACTTTTCAAACCTAAGCTCTGCTGCCATGTTGTTTTTAGAGAGCAGAGGCTTTTTCCTGGCAACCCTTCCAAACAAACCATACAGCTCCGGAAAAAATTAAGAGACCACTGGACAAATTATCATTTTCTCTGATTTTGCTATTTATAGGTATATGTTTGAGTAAAATGAACATTTTTGTTCAAATGCTCTAAATGAAAATATTTGTATTTGGAATTTGGGAGTTATGTTGTCAGTAGTTTATAGAATAAAGCAAAAATGTTCATTTTACTCAAACATATACCTATAAATAGCAAAATCTGCAAAACTGATAATTTTGCAGTGGTTTCTTAATTTTTTCCGGAGCTGTACATTTTCAGTGTTTTTCTAATCATACTGTCATGAACTTTAATATTTAACATGCTAATTGAGGCCTGTGGAGTCTGAGATGTAGCTCTTGGGTTTTTTTGCAATTTCACTGAGAACTGCACAGTCTGATCTTGGCGTGAATTTGTGGAGACATCCAATCCTGTGAAAATTGTGGCATTGTGTTAACACACACCTGAATGCTTCAGACCAGCAAGCTGCCATAACTTCTGCTTTCTTTAGAGGTGCTCACACTTGCTGATGATCAGTTAATAAAGTGTATTTGACTAGCAACACCTGGCTGCTACTTACCCTCTTACTTCCTATGGAAGCAGTAAAGGTTTACTTAGTTTTCACAGGACTGCATAGAGTCTTTTCTTTTTCACATGACTTTATATAATGATGCAACATAGATAACATAGATTGGACTAGTTTGTTTTAATAATGATAATGTTTACATTTCAAAAAATGCACATTTATCTATCTTTTATATTTTATATACAGGCCAAGCATGTTAACATCAACATTAAACAATGGAAGGTTCAGAGGTGCTGACATTTTGTAAAATAGGAATTGCAGAACTTTTGTAAAAGAATCAGTTTGCCTACTTCTCTGTCAGCTTCCCCCTACAGTTTGTCAAAGCTCTAATGCCAGTGTGTCATGCTTTTAACAGCTTGTAAAAGCTTGCTTGTCATTGAAAGGAGTGGAATACACTTCTGGTTAAGCTGTATAGTAGATGATTAATCATAGACTCATTGTCTTATCAGCAGCATCTATAATTAAGCAGATTAAAGTCGGGTTGACACTGCAGTCACTCAAATCCAGGACGAAACAAGGCCCATCAATTTGGTACCGCTGAGGTCGAGTGCAATGCAGGGTTTTTGCCTGTCAAGCTTTATTGTTGTGCCTGTGCATCTATCTGTGTCATTCACAGCAGGCTGGGTATTAAGGGAGCAGGGTTTGAGGCTGTAGGGGGAGAGAAACATATTCAGACACCCCATGGATCCCTCTGGACATGAGTAGAACTGTCTTGCCTATCTGTCCTCTCCCTTCAGTCACCTCTGTCTTCCCCTCTCTGTTTCTATTGGTCAACTTAGTGAAAGTGATACTAGGCAGTCTCGGAGGGTCTTTGAAGAATGTTTGTTAATTCAGCATCACTGCTGCTTCTCTACCTGTGCAGGTATCAAATTTGACTGGCATATCCACTTGGTTCTTGATTTCAAGGTAAAGTGTAGGATCCTGGTTTTCTTAATACATCCTGTCATGGTCACTGGCTGGCAGATGTAAATACTAAGGAGCTTGAAAATGAGCCAAAACTTACTATTGAAATGGCAGCCTTGCCTGAAAAGGTGAAGGGGAGCATTTCAGTTTGTATTCTTTAGTATAGACAGGGCCAATAAGGCAACTGCATTTAAAGAAGACTTTGGGAAATACTTTTGCTTGCTTTCTTGCTGAGAAATGAAAGGATTGGAAAAGACTGGAATAGAGTGTATAATATCTTTATTGTCCCTGAGATGCCTTTTTCAAGTCATCAGGTAACACTAGTGCTGATTAGGTAGCTTGGTTAGTAATGAGATCCCTACCTCTTTATTTCTCTGTAATATAATTTACTGTGATATTCAAATGGATCCTGAATTTGGCTGGGGTGCCTTTTAGTACACACCAGGGGTTGAAGTGAGATTTGGCAGATGGGGGAACACTAAATTCCGATGTAGCAGTGCAGTGTGAAGAAATGACTAACTTAGAAATAAGTCATAATAATTTTTATTATGAGCTCTAGTAGATTGGTTTTCTTTGTGGACAGTCTGTGGTCAGCTGACCTGTGCTGCTGCTGGTTCTGAGGCTTACTGGCCTTAGTGAATTTAGTCAACTACAGTCTAAAATATATAGGCAGATGTTACATGAGCCATCATGGCTGCTTTCCAACTCTTAGCCAGTATAAAGCTTGTATTAAGGTGGAATTTAGCAAGTGTTGCTAAAGAACATCATCAGGTGCATTCAAATTGATGACTCCTACCAAAGTCCTTCTAGAAGCAAGTCATGTTACCCAGCAGCCATCTGATGCATCTGGGCACTTATTGGGGCCGTTATTTTGAAGCGCTATTTAAATTTACTTTAATTTTACTGGTCAGTGGCACAATATAAATTGCATGTGCAGAGTATTCAGTCAAATCTGATAAAAAAATGCTTAAAGTTTTGCTGACTTTTCCCCATAAATGAGCAGTACAAGTGTGTCACCCTGAAAGTTATACTTCTTCTAGTGTCTTTGCTGTTGCAAAATTCTCCCTTAAATTTCAATTCAGAATTCTTTGAGTGCCATGTTTCTTTTGTAGAATGACTCTGCTGCTACTCAGGCCCAAACCTAGCAACAGTACCATTAGCTAGCAGACCCACTGTGCTCCAAACTGCCCAGAAAAATTTGTGTGATGTTTGTTGCACTGTTTGAATTTTTGGATTTGAAATTAACTGCCAGGTAGGCAGCATTTGTACCAAGGCTGCAATTCTTACTGAACTGAAGGGGGCAGCTTATGCCTACAAGTGTTCTAGTCTATCCTTACATAGTGAAGTAGAAGAAGAAGGAAACCCACAAGCACAGTAAAAATTACACATGACACAGCAGAAACTAGACGTGGAAGATGGCGAGTAGTGCAGTTGCAGTGATAGCTCCACCCCGAATTGATAAGAAAGACAGTGAGAGTCAGGTGATAACTGATTCGCAAAAGGCAATATGCAAACAACGCTGTGATGCTTTTCATGCTGTAAACATGTTTATTTCTTCTGTAAAGTTAATCATTTTAACATGCGAGTCTATGGGGATTGACTTGCATTTGGGGCCAGCCTCAAGTGGCCATTCGAGGAACTGCAGTTTTTGTCACTTTGCACTGACTTCATTTATCAGTATCAGCATGAGAGGCTTACCTGGCTCTGGCTCTGTCCAAAGATAACAAAAATTGTTAAGTTCCCCAGTTATGACAGTACATGTTCATTTTTTCCATCTGGAAACAAATGTAACTAATAGCTGCTGGGCATCCAGCACAGACTCCAGAAAATTATTAAGGACAGTCAAATGATAGTCCAGTAAATAAGCATACACCAATTTGTTACAGAGTCAGACGAGTTGCTGCCTCTGTTTAAAGTCTTTGTGCTAAGCTAAGGTATCTGGCCACCAGTTGCAAGAGCAGTATCAAGCTTATATTACACTTAGCAAGAAAGAAGAAAAAAGAGATTTCCAAAACTATTCTTTTAAGTGCAAGTTAGTGATTGTACAGCGTTATCTGAGGATACTGGCAACAAATTAAAGAACATAGAGCTTCATTCAGCCAACATGTTAGCCAACAATTTGGCCAACAGGTTAAAATCAATCATTTGTTAAAACCATGGTTTTCTGCGGGTCTAAGTGTTTGATTTGTTGCCTTTACACAATCTTGACACTTTCCAGGGAAAAGAAAGATGTTCAAAGCACAAAAACATTTCACCACAGAAAGCTAAAGAAAGAACATCTGTGCAGTAAGAGGAAGTAAAATATGAGCTAAGTCAGCTAAAGGCTACAAGGCCTAAAGAGACCAATGTGATGAAGCCAATCATGTAGTGCTTTTGTCCTTATAAAGTTTCCATGCCTCTATATATATATAAAAAGTTAGTGCTGTAATTCCTCATATATTATCCTCTAATGAGCATTTTTGAACGAATCTATTATGAATCGATTAAAATATGTTTTGAGGTGGTAGACATGTTTATGCTGCTACATTGTATAAAGATTTGACTTAACACTGCCAATCTTGACTCCTGTTTGCAAAGTTCTATTTGATTTTGGAGCGTGGGGAAATTTCTGTGGATCATATGATGCAAGAGGCTTATTTCTCAGTAAAATTAAATCCCTGTCACACATGTCATGCCTCTGCAGTAAGAGATGAATAGTCTAAGTTTGGAACTTAGTGAAGAATCAGTGCAAATACATCACACACGTAGTGAAGGAGTCCTTCATGGAGTTTAAAGCAGTTGCTTTCTGTGGTTATATATCAAACTTTCTCTGAGCAGCCGGCATTCTCTCCAGACAGATTTCCTCTGAGACGGTGCTTGTGATGTCTTTGTACGTATCCAAACTCCTAAAATAAATCTGGAGTGGGTGCCTTCAATCCAGAACATGTGCTGCGTAAAAATATACAAAATTCATATGATTTTGATAGGTAAGAAAAATAACGTGACAATTTGATAACATAAGAAAAGTATGCAGGTAGATGCTCAAGGTTTTTGTTGGAAAAATATATAGTTTCTAATTTTGATAACTTATGAGCTTGACCTGACATTCTGACACGATGGTTGCCATGCGTTACATAGCAGCCAACCAGCATCAAAATAAATATGCCCTTCAGTAGGCAATTAGCTGTTCCTATTAGGTTATGTTTTTAGTGTCAGACACATCCCACAAACTACCAGTGAACCAATAATGAACCTTCTGTCTCACCTCAATAAACTTCACCTTTTCCCCAGCACTCTCCAGATGAAAGTAACTGGTAAGCTCAGAACTTCTTTAAGGGCATGAATCTGACATTTCAAACCAATAAAACCAAAAACAAAACTTTGTATAGACCCAATCTGTTGTTATACAAGGTTCATAATGTTCTCACAGGGTGCAAGCCTTCTTCTGGGTCACTTGGGATTTTTTTTTTTTAAGAAGCTGCCTCTTAACAAGTTTTTGCTGCATTTCTTCCATTAGTTTTCCAGGCCATTGAAACCCATAGACAAGCTTTCTTTCTCTTTAATCATTTGGCAAAACCTACTTGCACATACACAAGTATTCTCCCTATAATAAATTACAGATGAAAATCACCAGACCCCACAAACTAAATAGTCTGGGCCCAACCCCAAATTTGGTAGTAGAGTCTACCCTAAAGTTACTCTCTATGAGGAGTGCTGCTTGGGAGATGCTCTTCACTCCTCTAACATCGTAAGCTCAGGTTCCCTGAATGCTCGTCTGTCAGTAAGTGGTTTCCTGTAGACAAGTTTTCCATGAACCATGGTGCTTAGAGGAGAGTTTGGCTAAAAATCGGGTTGTGGGTGATTTTCTGCTGCATCATGTTTAATGTCAGTAGATTAGTCAGCACTGCTAAGTTAGATATAAAGTCATGACACAGGGGTTTCTGTGCACAGTATATGAAAAGGGGGAGACTCAGAAAGAGACAGAGGTGGTGAGAGGAGTGAGAGAAATTCTCGGATCACCAGAAGAGTGCTGACTCAGATACAACACATGGGTCTCATCCAGCGTTTGCTTACCCTTTAGAATATATGTGCATGTGCACACACACAGAGTAATACACAGCTTCAGATGGTGTGCATTTTAATGTGCGTCTTGTCTCTTGTGTCCTTGTCCATCATTCCTTTACACCTACACACATGTTTACTCAGTGTGTTGTGCAGTGACTCATATTCATCACTGAGGTCCAATGAAAACCTCTGAATTTCAGTTTGAAGGATCCCATATCCTCAGTGAGCACTGTATATAAATACATCATTTGCACAAAAAAAGTATGTTAGCACATTTTAATCCAGCTCTCTTTCAATGGAAGACTGCATCCTTAGTTTGTGTGTCAAACACAGGACTTACTTTGAGATTTTATTTTTAAATTCTTATTGTTTTCAGATTTCAGTAGCTGTTTGGCTCACTTAAATCAGATTTGGTTCAAAATAGACTCTTTTGTAATGTTATCCACCTGCTAGAAACTTTTCAGAAAGCCCTGAAAGAAAACTTCTTCCTCTACCATATTATTTTGGTCGATTTCTCTGAGTCACAAAGCTATGACAGCAGAACATTGTGATTGGTCAGCTACAACGATTGTCCTGAAGCAAAATTAAGTAGGATTTTGTAGGAACAGCTTAGTGATATCGGATTTTTCAAAGCTCGTTGCTCATTTGTCTCCAGATATGGATGCTAGCTATGGTGGAGGACTGTTGGACATGGTCAAAGGAGGAGCTGGCAAGTTCTTCAGCAACTTTAAGGACAACCTGAAGGACACGCTGAAGGACACCTCCACCAAGGTCATGCATCAAGTTGCCACGTAAGTGACCACCACATTCATACTGTTTTACATAATCCTGCATATGAAATTCATCTTTGTTGCTTTATACAGTTTTACTCAAATGTTATACTAATAAACAATGATTCTTTTTTGAGGGAGATGAGCAACAATAGCAGTGGAGACTAAGCAGGCTACAACAACAGTATGGAGATATGATCAAAAAGTTCAGAGAGCAGAACAATAAAAATCAAAAACCTTAGCTGATTAAAATTTGGCTCATCTCACATTCAAGGTCATCTTCTTATTCATGTCCAGACAGCTTCCAGCATGGCTGCTATTTTTTAGATTTTTAGACTGTAAGTCCAGTTCTGACCACTTGCACATCAACCTCTCTTTTAAACTGACCTGAGTATCATGTGAAGGATCATCACTGTTGATGTTTTCAGCAGTTTTCAGGTGAACAGTCCACAGTTTCCAAACCTGAAGGCAGGGCTTGAGGTAAGGAATGAGACCAGGAGCATGCCCCCCCCAGCATTCATGAGATTGTGCACTGTTAATTCATCCTCTAGGATCAGACTGTCAATGCAAAGTTCTACTGCAATATCCCGAGGGTTCTGAGGGAGAGCATTCAGGAAACGATCTGAACTTTGGTGCTACCATCTCACGCTGGTTCAGAGTGTTTTTGGCCAAACTAACACAACCTTTATTCACCACCTGGGCCACTCACCA
>VUQI01012997.1:25305-41135 GCA_015106735.1 Paratilapia polleni
GGCCACTCACCAGATCAGTCTCCGTGCAACTTTGTTCACATCCCAAAAATGAAGTTAAAGGATCACTGTTTTTGACACACAGGAGATGCTCAGCCATCGCAGAGGCACAAGTGCAAGGGGACAAGTGGGACTGAGAGATCTAAAAAATAGACGCCGTGCTCAAAACAGTCCAGGCGTGCACAAGATGATGACCTTGAATGTGAGCCAAATTAGGTAGCGATCTGGATTTTTATTGAAATGTTGTACATAGTTTATTAGAAGCATTAAGCACACTGTGATATTAAACGAAATAGTACTTGTTGTTATCATTACACTGTACAGACCTGGCTGCAGTTTACACTAGATATTCCTAACAACGATTAGAGGAATGATGCAACTAACTGTGAATACCGTACACAGGTCTAGCTCAAATTTGTGCTTTCCACTTGTTCAGTAGTGATTACAACTGATTAACTGAATGTTGTTTCAGTTGTTGATTACAAGTGTTTCCACTAGCTTTAAAAGTGAAGCGGCAGAGCAGTGTGGATGGAGGGAGGCAAGAGGGAGGCTGCAGAGTCTGGCACGGCTCGGTCATCCCAGTGTGTTTGTTGTGCACAGGCATCTGCACAGGGCAGCACAAAGGGGCCTCTGTATTATCAGAAACACACACAAACACACACATACATTGCTCCTCTCACTATTGACTCAGCAAGTTTGATTGTGAATATTCCTCTCTTGTGTCTCCCCTCTTCTGTTGATCACATCTTGGCAAACTCCCACTCTCCTGTCCTCTCGTTCCCCTTGTGTTTTCGGTTGCTCGACTCTCTGCTTGGCTCCACCTTTCCTCCTCTCCTCTCTCCCTTTGGTGTCTATCGCCACTCTTCTGGCTGAATTATTCATGGCAGTTCATTGTGCCAAATGGCCAGTGCACTGCTGATACAGAAGGATTCATTTCATTAGGGCCCTTTGTGCAGTGGTGTGTGTTTGTGGGGGCAGTATATGCATGTGTGAGTGACTAGTAGGGATAATAGAGCGATGGGAAGTAGGCTACTGTGGCAATCAGCTGAAAGCTTAGGGAAAGAAAGGTAGATGGACAGAGGTTCCATAATGTACTACATGTGACACGTATTGTTGTGTGGCAAAAAATTTATAAAATTTGTTTAGCCGTGGATTCACTGAAACCATGTGTGACAAGTGATTTCCCAAGGAGGAGTATACTTTTATACCTCTTGCTTTCTTGGAGTTATATAGTATGTCTTCAGAGCACTTCCAAAATTTCTATAGAGGCAGGTATTTAATATACAACCCCGCTTCCAAAAAAGTTGGGAGGCTGTGTAAAATGTAAATAAAAACAGAATGCAAATCTCATAAACCCACATTTTATTCACAGTACAATATAGAAAACATATCACATGTATAAATTAAGAATAAAAATAAGGTCATTTTGAATTTGATGACAGCAACATGTCTCAAAAAAGTTGGGACAGGGCCATGTTTACCCCTGTGCAGCCTCCCCTCTTCTTCCTTCTACAGTCCATAAATGTCTGGGAACTGAAGAGACTAGTTGCTGGACATTTGGGAGAGGAATGTTGTCCCATTCTTGTCTGATATAGGATTCTAGCCGCTCAACAGTCCTGGGTTTTCTTTGTTGTATTTTTCATTTCATGATGCACCAAATGTTTTCAGAAGACGGCGGTGTTTCTGGATCATGTTCACATATGGCTTCTTCTTTATAATAGACCTTTAAACTGCATTGGTGGATGGTGAACTGAGGGCTCAAAGAGCACGGCATCCAATATTTATTTTCAGCCTTGTCACTTGTGCACGGAGATCTCTCCAGGATCTTGGAATCTTTTGATGATATTATGTACTGTAGATGATGAGATATTCAAAGTCTTCACAATTTTATTTTGAGGAACATTATTCTGCACACACATTTTTTTGCAGACTGGTGAACCTCTTCCCATCTTTACCTCTGAGAAAGTCTGCCTCTCTAAGATGCTCTTTTTACATCCAATCATGTTACTGACCTGTTGCCAGTTAACCTAATTAGTTGCAAAATATTCCTCAGGTGTTTCTTTTTAGTACCACTTACTTTTCCAGCTTTTTGTTGCCCCATCCCAACTTTTATGAGACGTGTTGCTGCCATCAGATTTAAAATGAGCTATTTTTCATGAAATAATAAAATGTCTCAGTTTAAACATTTAATATGTTTTCTATGTTCTATTGTGAATAAAATATGGGTTTATTAGATTTGCAAATTATTGCATTCTGTTTTTATTTACATTTTACACAGCGTCCCAACTTTTTTGGAAGTGGGGTTGCAACATTTCAGCACTGAACAACTGCTTGCTGACCTCTCATCTTTTCTTCTCGTGTGGTCTTTTGCAGGTTTAAACGAGAAGCAAGAATGATTTTTTTTTTTAAGTTTTAAGAAGTCTTCACAAGTAATTTTTGTTTATACCACTGGCAGACATTTCTTTAATTTGCACAATGTTCTGCCTTTATACAGAAGGGGATTTCTGAGCTTAAAGGTTTTCTTGTTTGGCAGAATTACTGCCGGAGGCTGTGTGACTGCTTAATCCCAGTTTACTGAGTGCGACTGTTGTAAGACTTTAGTGAAAAATTCCCCTGAGCTTCCTTGATACAACGTGAAACCCCTGCTAGTGCAGTTGTTAACCAAGTTCTTTTTTAATACCCCAATAAGACTTGACTGGTTCCTCTCTGCTTCTGTTCTCATCTGTATTCAAGGCAAAGGGCTGTTGCTGAATTATTAAAACCAGCCTCCTTGTTTGTTTACCTAGCTGAAGAAAGATCTTGCAGGACAACCGACCTGGTGCAAGAGCGTGCTTATGTCTGCGAGAAGCACAATGCCTATAGACCCTGGATGGCTGATCTGGTTTTGTGAATGACACACTGTCCTTGGACTGTGCCCAGACTGCCCCCACAGACCTCCCTGTCAGACACACATTAATAAGACTTTTCCTCACAGGTTTTAATCCCTCCTCTCTTACTTATCATGTTTATTTCTAATTTTATCTCAATTTCATTCTCTCTGTTATTTTCCAATTGCCAGAATATACAGAACATAAACTATCAGCACATCTTGTGCAAAAAATAACTGAATGAAAAACGTTGCAGTATTAAGCTTTGGTAACATGATTGTTTAAGTGTGAAAGAAGGTAAATCAGGCCCCGAGGTTAGATGGTTGGAGTGCACACACTATGGCCTTTTGTTACCTTTTACATTGGTTGTCACTCTATAATGAAGCAGACACACTATAAAAATCCTGCTCAAACAAGAAGACGAAGAAGGGGAGAATTTTAGAGGAGACCACAGAGGAAATGTAGGGAGCCCAAATCTAATATCCATTGGGATCTAACCTACTTACATGGGTTTGTTTCAGACTGTGTGTGTGTAGTCCTGAGAGACTCTAATAGAGGACTTCTCTTCTGATGTAATCTGCCTAAAATGTCTTATAAGCTCCCCATGTTTACTTTTTAGTAGGAAAACATTAACATCGGGCACTGCAGTGGTGGAGGTGTTGCCCCCAGCATGTGTGTAAGTACACATCTATGCAGCAAGCTAATCCAGGAAACTGTATAATGCAATAAGGTTAATATTATGGAAATGACCAAAGTTTGTGATACTATACCAACAGTTAAAATTAATACTGAATTGAATGAATTAGTGCATCAAGAAGAAAACCGAAGTCACAGAAGTACTGAAGTGTTAAATCTGTTGCATTGTCTTTCATGACAGAAAGAAACACATAATCATAAGTGAACATCATCATTAAGTCACCATAGGAAAACACGATGGATAATTTCCCCTTTCATAACAGCTCTGACTGGGGTGACTTTTTTTTGTAATGCAAACACCAGGATAATTGTGTTAGGGGTGTGGGTGGGGTGGGGTGCTAGGTCTCAAATGCTACTTTGAGTCATTAAACTGGACCTCTTCACTGATTGTGTGTTGCTGGAGCCTTTTGGAGCATTTTTAATGGATTATCTAACATCTGACTAACATTATGGCTTGCTGTGTACAGACCATCTAAGAAGTCTTTGCTAAGTGAAATTCTGCGCCCATCTATTATACTGTCCATGTCTGAAACCAAGCATTTAGTTTGAGATTTTGGCTCATGGGGATTATTTGCATAACTGACATCCAAGATAAAGGCAGATCCACTTTAAAAAGAATAACTGTATAGTAACATGCGCAACAGGGATTATAATTTAATTATGATCTTTTATTAGCAATACATTTCCTTAGAGAGCTAGTATGATCAGTATCTCGGTGAACCATTTGGAGAGAAAACAAAATCCGATATTCAGTGGCAGATAAAACAATGGCTGAGCCCAAAATCAAATTTATTGAATATTTATGTGTAATTTACACATTATTTCCATATTATTTTTCAGCAAGAGGGAGTTGCTCCAACTTTATAATTTTGTCTTTTAACCTCCTGTCTGTTGGAGACATGTAGCTCATTGTGTACATTGATATCTGCTGGTCATCAATACCTTTTGTCAAATGCCTGACTAGAAGCATAAAGGACTGACAAAAACATTTGTATAGCAGTCTGAAAAACATCTGCTGCTATTTAGCATGACTAGTTATATAAGTGCAGCATCCCTATGATCAGCTGGTTGTTACTGTTTTTAAAGTGGCGCTGACTGGTCAGAATGTGTTGATAGGGGTGTTTTTATAATGTTATTAAGTGCTTGTTCAGTACAATACAATATTATTATTCTTCCAAAACAGTGGAGACTCAAATGATGGCTTTCACTATTACCCACAGTTTAGTTTATCTGTGATGTTGACTTATAATGTAACAAGATAAATGTTTTCAAATTATATTGGCAATGATATATTTTTTAAAATAAGCAGTTAAATCAATGGTTATGGCTGTATTTTTGTATTATTGTGTGTGGTATTGTGTAGCTGTTTTCATTGTACAGTGTACAATTTCTTTTAGAAAGAAAAGAAAACTATCCAGTGTTAGCTTTGCTTTTCTCTCAATTTTTTGTGTCCTTCAAAACATTTTAGTCAAATCACCACATCTTGTAGTACATTTTAATTGGCTGCAACTTTATCTCCAAGAGGTCAGGGGCACCGCTCATTTGTATACTCCATGGCTATTGGCTATGGCCATTTAAACCTGACACCTGACCTGCTTTTCTCCTCTAATAGCTATTTCAGGACAGAAGCAGATAAAACCACAGATTTACACAGAACAATGTCAATATCCTGCAGAAATTCCACCTGTCTGACCTCCCAGACCATACTTACCACAAAATACAATTTAAGCATGCAACTAGCTCTTTTTTCATGTTACCCTGTGGCACGTTGAGCCTGTTTTTCACTCTGGGAACAACAAGGTATTGGATCAAAATAGAAACCTGACTTGTTGTCCAGTTACCTCATTATGGAGGACTTACGCACACCTCCCTTACTGTTACATTTAACTAAGGTTTTTAGTCTGTTGCAGTTAATTGGTAGTTGTCTTCTTTTTCAAGGCTAATCCACAAAAGTATTGTAAATCATTACTTTTTTTTTTCTTTTTGAAAATTCAAGAGGAAGCACGCATTCACTTGAAACACTGCACTTGACATTATTGGTCTGTTAGTTTACAGAAAATCCCAAGACTCATTTAGCAGTCTAGTTCAGAAGGACTGCATTACATAACCAGGTCTAGGATTGCAGCAGGCCCATATGGCACTCCTCCATGACCACACAGAGATGACTGTCCCAGATCAGCCTAGCTTGCAAGATTTTCACAGTAGGCAACAAGTCAACTCAATTTGATTCGCATTAGCCTACTAACCTGTCTTGAAAGATAATTGCAAGAACAGTGAGCTGAGCCTTCTTCTGCTGCTGTCAGTGGTGACAGGGAAGATATTTTTTTTTTGTGTGAGTAATTTTCCAAAAACAAATTTATGATCCTACTCCTACCCCACCCTGCACTTTCTTGGTAGTGTTTCATTAGCACAGCTTTCCATCACTACTGTGCTGCAGCACTAGTGGACTACTTGTATGTGAGTGCACTGCAGCTGCTCCCACAGTTTAAAAAAATCTCCATATGGAATAGCTAAATTTGGCAATGAAAGGCAGTTCTGCTCAATTGAAGAATTCACATATGGTATTCCTTTGATCCCGGGCAGTTCATCCTAGAGTAGTGAGCCTGAACAAGATAATTTCTCCACTTCCTGACACATGGAAGCTTCTGCTCTAAAGCCTGTTGAGATTAATCACTTGGATATGCCTGTAATGCAGTACAGCTTGATGCACTGACAATGAATGGCAGAAAGCTGGATCAGCCTTTTGGATGCTGGATATTGCTAGACTGAGCTTCTTTTATATAGATGATGTGATGTTTTTCAAGAATATGCATCATTTTCCTTCCTTATTAACATGAATCTGTGACATCATATTTTAAATAACAGAAATACAAAAGCAAGGTAATTTTGTAAAATCAGTCAAAACTTGTATGTTAAACATTTATTGAAATGATTGTGGACAGTATACACTGGTTAATATTTGGGTAATAACGCTAAGGCTGCTTGTAGCTTTCACCACTAATTCCCCGCACTGTGTTATGCTTGCATGACAGTGATAAAAATGGTTTCCTTCTTCTTTACAGTTACACCAAAGGGGAGCTGGACATTGCCTACATAACATCACGGATCATAGGTAAAAGCATTTCTTTGTAGCTAATGGACAGTGTGTGCACTTGTGTGGATAGATGAACTTGAACTAACAATGCCACCAAAAATGAAAAATCAGGTAAAAAAATGTCTGGTTTCTAATTTTTAAATCACACATTTATTTTTTGGAGGGGTAACATGCATGTTCATGTATAATATGAGGAATATATGTGTAATTATGAGATTAACATGTACAGAATAACCACTTGCAGAAGCAGACATCTGCAACGTCAGCTGACCTCCCCTCTCTTTGTTGAAATGCTAACAGCATTATACTTATGAGTGTGAGCATCAGTGTGTCCTTTAAAAGGCATAGTCAGCTGGCCAGTTGTCACCTGAGGGCTTTATATCCTATCATGCCACCACTGATAGTCAAGCTTGAATGTGGAGCTACTCACCATATTTTAATTTTCAGTTCACTTTTTTGCATTCCTGTGCTCCACAGTAGAAAAATACAGTCATGTGGAAAACTAAGTACACCTTTACTGCTTCCATAGGAGTTAAGAGGGTCAGTAGCAGCCACCTCCTGCTAATCAAATACACTTGATTAACTGATCATCAGCAAGTGTGAACACCTCTATAAAGATAAAGTATATAAGTTTTGATTAGTTTGCCTGTCTGGAGCATTCAGGTATGTGTTAACACAAAGATACAATCTTTCTAGGAGTGGACATCCCAGCAAATTCATCCAAAAATCAGACCTTGCAATGGTCAGAGAAATTGCAAAAACCCAAGAACTTCATGTCAGACTCTGCAGGCCTCAGGTAATATGTTAAATGTTAAAATTCATGACAGTATAATTAGAAAAAGATTCATTAAGTATGGCTTGTTTGGAAGGTTTGCCAGGAGAAAGCCTCTGCTCTCTCAAAAAACACAAGCATTAGGTTTGCAAAGTTGCATCTGAACAAACCACAACAATATCCTTCGGACAGACGAGACCAAAGTGGAGATGTTTGGCCATAATGCACAGCGCCATGTTTGGTAAAAACCAAACATAGCATATCAGCACAAACACCTCATACCAACTGTCAAGTGCAGTGGTGGAGGGGTGATGATTTGGACTTGTGTTGCAGCCACAGGACCTGGACACCTTGCAGTTATTGAGTCGACCATGAACTCCTCTGTATACCAAAGTATTCTAGAGTCAAATATGAGGCCATCTGTCCAACAGCTAAAGCTTGGCTGAAACTGGGTCATGCAACAGAACAGTGATCTCAAGCACAGCAGCAAATCTACAACAAAATGGCTGAAAAAGAAAAAGAAACAAGGTGTTGCGATAGTACAGCGACCTTAAGAGAGCTGTGCATAAATGAATGCCCGCAAACCTCAATGAACTGAAGCAATGTTGTAAAGAAGAGTGGGCCAAAATTCTTCCACAACGATGTGACAGACTGATAGTCATACAGAAAATGATTACTTCAAGTTATTGCTGCTAAAGGTGGTTCTACAAGTTGTTGAATCACGGGGTGTTCTTAGTTTTTCACAGGACTACATAGTCCTTTGAAAACTTTCTTTTTCACATGACTGTATGTTGTTCATCTATTAATTACACTGTGTATGTCAACATCTTAAATGTCTCCAAGTAGATTATATTCAAGATACAGATATTTTTTTTCAGTGATGACCTATCCAGCTGAGTCAGTGCAGATTGGCTACCAGAACCATGTCGAGGATATCCGCTCCTTCCTTGACAGTCGCCATGCTGACCACTACACTGTTTTCAACCTATCACAGCGTAACTACCGTGGGGCCAAATTCTCCAACAGGGTGAGTGTGATTGTAGCCCATGAAGCTCCATGAAGCTGTTAGACATTTATTAGTTTGTACTAACTGTTAGTGGTTGCTGCATCATTTTCAGACTCTTCAATCTACCCACACCGGAGAGTCAAATGTGAGGACTTATGTACAGTTTTAGTTGAGACTGTTGCTTCATTGGCTAATAAAGCAAACAGAGAGAGAAGTCTCATTTAGCTTTCTTAACCAGGCCTATCATTGCTCATCTCTCCTCTTTTATTAAAGCTATAAAAAAGTGAGCTTTGTTAACTCGAGAACAACTTATTGAGTGACAAAACCCAAACCGTATATAAAATCATCATCAGTTGGTTTGTGGATTACCTGAGTCTGGCATTTTGGCAGTCACCATCTTGGTTTTTTTAGGAACCAGAAGTGACCACAGGAGGGTGGAAAGTTATTAGCTAACACTAGCTAGCTTGGTTAACAAGTTGTATCTGGAGTGTGGTTGCATCACACAGACATCAATACCTGCTAATTAGTGCTAACACATAAACAAATAATAATAGAATTTCACTTACCAAAAAACTGGACCACAGACTTCTTGGATGGTCTTCTAGTACAGTTAGCCTCACAGCAAGCCATATTCCTGATCAGATATTTGCATAAAATGCCCCAAAAGGCAACAACACTGCAAGCACTATAGAGAGGTCCAGTGTAGGGACATACAGTAGCTGAGGGAAGGCTTAGGGGATAGCAAGTGGCTAAAGCTACCTGTCACTTGCTTTATTCCCTTTGGAGCCAGCCTCATCTGGCCATTCTTTACTGCAGTTTTTGGCATTTCTGCATTGCCTTCATTTTTCAGCCCTGGAGTTTGCCTCTTGGTTTCTTCTCAACTCTTTCTGTCATTATTAATTAATGACTGATAAGAAGACTGTTACCTGTTACACATAAATTTTTTTAATTAGACCCACTCAGATGCAACAATATATACCCGAGGACAAATACAAGAAAGTGCAAGTGCATGAAAACTGCACAGAACTGTTCTTTTGGATGTTGATTCTCATTGGGATCAGTAGTACTAGCAACCAGTTAGATAATCCCATATCCTTTCATGCTTTAAATAAACACCCCAGTTTACACAACTGTCTTCATAATTTATGCAATTGAATCGAGCTGGCAGGAAATTTTGAGTTTTTGAGAAACATTTTAACACAATAGTTATTCAGCATACAGTATACCTTTTATTTACTTCCCCACAGCATTAACCACGTGACCAGTGTCTCTACATAAAAGTTTCTGGAGTCCCAATGCCAGCATTACAGCTAAACTACCTTTGGAAATATAAAAATCCAGAAGCTCAAATGTTATTGTATCTTATTTTGTTTTTATGGCTATAAATGCCCTCAGCATGGGGTCCTTGGCTTGTGACATTTAGTTCTTTTCCACAGCTAGGTTTCCTATTAAAGTAAAGAAAGCACATGTGGGAGCTAGGGAGTTGAGCTGTGGAGTTAACATGGTCAAGATGGCCCCCTGTCTGCATGGGGAAGTCACTGTATCTTTAGCAGATGACTCATCATGGAAACTGGTGTGTTGTGTTGCTCTGTCGCTGCAGTGCTGTTACTAACTTCCACCGCTCCTTTTTCTTCCCCTCTATTCCTTTTTTCCCCAACCCTTTCCTGCCCTCTTATCTCCCTTATCTGCTTCTTTTCTTTGTTTTTTTCTGAGACTCCTTTTCCTTCTTCCTCCTCTTAATCCCGACGTCTACACCAATACAGGTTTCAGAGTGTAACTGGCCTTCACGCCAAGCACCCAGCCTCCATAACCTGTTCGCTGTGTGCAAGAACATGCACAACTGGCTCAAACAGAATCCCAAGAATGTCTGTGTAATCACCTGTTCGGTAAGGAGACACACATACAGTAGAACTTACATCATATTCATCATCATCTTCCATGTAGTTTAATCTATTAATGATTCATAGAAACCTTTCTTTAATTTACACTTTTGCCTCATTTTACCATGAAGTGCGAGTGCATATGAAGGTACTGTTGAGTTTCACATGAAGGGACCTTTTTTGATTGTCCCACAACACATCCATTCATTTTTGAGCTATTTGATGTCCTGTGACCCACTTTTGGATCTAAGCTGAGAGTGTGAAATAGACTAACTGAAACATATTTAGTGTCAAAATCTTTTAGTTCCCTCTCTGCTGAGCAGTGATTCATTTATTGGCAACATTGATTATATGTCACCTTTGCTTTTGCATCAAATTAAGTGCTTCTGAGACACTGATCTTTAAAATCCAAAGATGTTAAATGCTATGAAACGTGGTAATTGTACTTCAACGGTTTTCCAAAAATGAGTCACCTTCTTGCTTTACGCCTACATAAATCAAAACAGTTTTGCAAAGTGATCCTTCTTCCAGATAAAGGTTACAATACCACAGTTCAGAAATCTGCTCTTCCTCTTTAACAGCTGTTGATAATCCTGAAAGCTGGAGAAACAGTCTTTCTGGTATCCAAATAAATTCCAGACTGGTGCTCGTCAAACTGCTCTTATGGTCTCTGTTAATCAGTCGTGTGAGTTTCTTTGCGTCTGTTCTTGCTTAGCAGGTGGTATTGTAAAGAGAATTAAATGTTAAGAGACAGAAGTATTTCAGTCCTGCGTCTTGGCCTGAGAGGTTTAGTAAAAATTGTAGATACAAGCCACATTTTAGTATGCTGATTGTAGAATGGGTGTATTCTCAGAATCTCTTATTTAGGTTCATTGAGTGAAAGGCACTTTTAGTGCATCAGTGATAACACATTAACACTTCAGCAATATCAGGAGCAGCTAAAAACCCTACATACATTGCATTAAGTATGTTTGGAAATGGAACCAGTCTTTTTTTTTGCTCTAATTCAGTGACAGCAATACTGTAGATTGGCATGTGCTGGGGCATGTGGGTTTGGCTGTGGCTTGGCAAACTGCTTCTTCTTGCATAATCTTCACCAAACACTTCCTTTTAAAAAACAGTGTTTTTACTGCTCCAGATCACAAGAATGTGATTGAATCAATGTAACCTGAAATGAACTGAAATGAAATTTATACACTCACAATGGACTCACTGAAAAATTAAAAAATAAATCTCTGCTGTTAATTACACTAATTTATTTGCTTATTTGTGCAACTGAGTTATGTGGAATTTTTATTTAACAAAACAAAAAACAGCTAAGTTCAGTGCTGAAATTGCTGTAATGATAGGATGTAAATTTAATCAAACATGACAGGACCAAAAAAGGTATGTCAGCGTAGCTTTGTTTTGTGCTTTCAGGATGGTCGTGCTCCTTCAGGTGTTTTGGTCTGTGCCATGTTCTGCTTCTGCCACCTCTTCAACAATCCAGTTCCCGCCATGCAGCTGCTCAGCGCCAAAAGGCCAGGCTCTGGCCTCTGGCCTTCACACCACAGGTTTGCATCAGTGAACGTGTGTGTGCGAATGTGACAGAGACTGAGAAAGAGAAGAAGCAAAGTTGAAGAAGCGTGCCGTACTCCGGCTTCTTTCCTTTGTTCTTCTGATGGTTCATTATCTAGTGAAGCCACACACTATTTTTCATTGACACTGGACATTTAACAACTTCTGATAAAGAATCATTTATTAAATGAGGTCAAAACATATTCACGCTTATGAAAAACACATTTTCTGTCCTCTTTGTGCTTTCCTGAACTACCTCAAACAGAACAGTTTTATATCACATGCTGTCACAGGCTAATATTTTGAAATGTGCAAAGAGCTAATCACTGCAGCTTTACTTCTCTGCTTGAACGTGTCCTAGAACCACAAGTCTGGACATTGAATCATCCTGCCAGCCATATTTGTAGAATTTATCAGTCCATCATTATGCAAGTTTCTTTTCATGAGTCAGAGTTTTAATGCAAGCTGATGGAGTTTATGGAAATGCCATGTACTGCATCATTCATAGCACTGAAAATTTATACTGTAGTTCTGACTTCTTTGCCTGCAGGTACATAGGGTATGTATGTAGCATGGTATCAGAGAAGCCCACCCTACCCCACTCTAAACCCCTGGTGATCAAGGCCCTCACCATGAGTCCGGTCCCCTGTTTCAACAAGCAGCGTAGCGGCTGTCGGCCCTTCTGTGATGTCCTCATTGGAGAGACCAAGATCTTCACCACTGCACAGGAGTATGAGAGGATGAGGTAAGTAACATTAGTGAGATTAATAGCGTCTAAATTAGCTGATAATGTGGCATTGCCAAAGCCTCACAGAGAGCATCACAGTGTTGCGGTTCTGTATTGGAATTGCACCGTGTGTTTAATTTGAAATGTCTCAAAGATTTTATGCTCCGTATGATATGAATGAAAGCAATAATCTAAGCATCATCATACCCCCCTCCCTTCTCTTGCTTTGCAACACTTCCCCTCAATTACACTCTCCAAATTGCTGCACCTATTTATTGTCCATTCTCCATGTTTGTTCCTTCTGCTGTCTCTGTATGCCCAGAGAGCACAGGGTCCAGGAGGGGAAAGTAGTTTTCCCTCTGGGTGTAAGCTTACAAGGAGATGTCGTGGTTTCCGTTTACCACATGAGGTCGACCATTGGAGGACGGCTGCAGGCCAAGGTAAATTTCTGCTATATCTGCTTTGTACTAATACACTGGCTGCAGCAAGATCTAACTAAGGCACAGGGACAGCATTAGAAAGATCGTGTTTCAACAGTTGTACAAACTGTGTCTGATAGCAACTCAGTTGTCAGATTTCAAGACACAAGAAGTAACATAGAGCTGGAGGCAGGTTGACATACTTTGTTTATGGAAATATGCAGCTGTACTCACTCACCACATCATTGGAAGAAGCATTTATACACCACTAATTCAATTTTTTTGTTGGTCTTTCTATATTACTATGACAAGATAACTGCTGAAATATTGGCACATAGGTCTACATTATCAGGTGTTGCATTATAATAATTCATGCATATGTAACTGCATATGCATATATATATATATATATATATATATATATATATATATTACTCTCTTCATCATCTTGCTGAAGAGGGACATTACTACTAAAACCTAGCTGATTATTACAAAAAACATTCAGGTGAAATCGTTGAAGTGGACTTGTTTTAACATTCTTCTGGTTATGTTGGCTTTTCCTTATCACATCTGATTTTATTTTATAACATGACATGTTGTCTTCCATAGGTGTGATACAAACATAACCTGATAAGTAAAGATTTATCACGTGCAAAAACTCGATGAAGGCACCCCAAAATATCACAGACCAACATGTAAGGGGTGACTGATTATAGAAGAATACTGGTAAAAGATAAAATAGTCAAAGTTTATCTTTGTCCTGCTGCTGTTTAGGTGTCCAACACACAGATCTTCCAGATTCAGTTCCACACTGGCTTCATTGCTCCTGGAACCACTATGTTAAAGTTTAACAAGTAAGAACGGTCCCTTATAAAATCTTTAACAATAAAGGAAGCTGATTGAAATTATGGTTTTTCAGTATAAAAAAAAACATTGCTGCCACTTCCACTCTGTGCCCTGTTTTATCTCATGCAAATGCCCATACATTTTCTTTTTCACACATCTTCGTTTTCCTCTCAGACCAGAGCTCGATGCCTGTGACTCTCCTGAGAAATACCCCCAGCTGTTCCACGTAATACTGGATGTGGAGGTAGAAGGGGTGGACAAACAGAAAGACCTGACACCACCGTGGGAGCAGTTCCCCTGTAAAGACCTGAGCCCAAACGTGCTCTTCTCTGGCCACCAGGAACATCAGGATGCATTGGCTATTGCCGGTACTAATGGGAGGGATAAAGTGGGGCAGTCACTGGTGTTTAATCTTTAAAATACTGTACATTATACTTCAGGTGAAAAACTCAAAATGGAGGTTATGTTTTTTATTCTGACATTTTTTCTGCATTTCATTTTTGAGCCTTTATTAGTCAAGAAAGAAAAAGTGATGTTACTGTTTTTCCCCACTTCATTGAACCAGGTCGTAATCCAAAACCGCTACACCTAGACTTCTAATTTTTGGCAATCCCAGGCCTGTATGGGCCTATCTATATAATCTATATATCTATATCTATATATCTATATATATAAAAACATAAATCTGGATCTGAAGTTTTGACAAGTTTGAAAATGGGTTTTTAAATTGCAGTGGCCTAACTTTTTTCACAGTGAGAGATTGTGAAAATGGTCTCTCAGTACTGAAACTTAAGTTTGACTTTTTTCTTAAGTGTCAAATCAGAAGCTAACTTTAGGATTGATTTAGTATTTAGATTTCCTGCAGTTGCAGGAAAGTAACCATTGGATTTTTGTTAAATTGTCAGATCTTACCAGCAACATCATTAAGCTTAAACTAGAAAGCTAAAGAGAAATCTGTTAGCTGCTAGCAAATAGGCAAATTGCTTGATTCACCAGCATACCATTCATGTATCATTTTGAATTGAAAACATTTTTAGTTTTTATTTTGTGCTAGTTTTTTTGTTAGCCTTTACAATCTTAACTATAGTCTTACTTAAAACTGATCATAATGCTACATTAACACTAATCTCAAGTCCTAACCCTAAACCTAGACTAACCTTACATAATTTTAACCCTGTGCCAAAATAAAGGCTGGTCTGACTATTTAAATTAAATTTAAAGCGGACACACAGACACCACTCAGACATAACATTAAAGCCATTTGCCTCACATGGATGTCTAGGGGTGTCCTGGTATGTCTGGTATAAAGAAGTTGGAAGCAGATCTTTTAGGCCTTGAAGGTTGTGGTGTGGAGTCTCTTGGAGGCTAGGTCAGCACCTCTGGGCTCTGCAGGGCAGCAGGGAGCATTGTCCTGCTGGGGAGACCACTGCTGTTGGGAGTGTTGTTGCCATCAAGGGGTGTGCTTGCTCTCCAAAGTGACATCCACATGAATTCCAGGACCCCAACTTTTGCTAATATAACATTATGACAATATGATCGCATGTCAGTGGTTTTATTGTTGTGGTTGATCAGTTTACAATGACACAGACATAAAAACTAACATGACTCATTTTTGTCCCTGCAAGATGAGATGGAGGGCTTGGATCTTGAGGGTAAGACGGGAGAGGAGATCACAGATCCATTAGAGGAAATATACAGCAAGTCTAGTTAACTGGGGCTTGGTTCAATTCAATCTCTACCCATAAGGATTGCTGTCATTGGAAAATCCATTGGGTGGTTTCCGTTTATGATCTGGATTGATTGAATTGAAATTTAGCCCATTACTGCTTTGCAGTGATGTATCATTTTGGTAGAAATATTTTACTTTGCCTCTTGCATAAATACCAACCCTCTGAATAAATTACTGGTAAATTCCATAATATGCAACAACAGCAGACCCATGTGTTTTTTTCTGGGCTTCCAGAGACAT
>VUQI01012998.1:19631-33863 GCA_015106735.1 Paratilapia polleni
CCCACAAAGCCACACACACACACACACACACACACACACACACACACACACACACACACACACACACACACACAGGCATGAATGTGCACATCACACGTCAACACAGATAAAAGACTGAGGAGAAACCTGCTCAGGGCTGGTGTGTAACACAGCTAAAGCAGCTTGTCTTGTCTGAAAGGACCGAACAAGTAGATAATGCAGCACAGCAAGCTGACTCTTCAAAATAACATCTACAGTCTGCTGCCTGTGAAAATGGAAGTTAATACACCTATTAGGAAGAGCAAGGCATATTACACACAAAAAAAAGAAAAAAAAAGTAAAATGCTCACCGGTTGGAACATAGTGTAATTTGTAAAACTTTATGCTAAAATGTGACAGAGGCAGTTAAAGAGAAGATCAAAAGAAACACAACTGAACATCAAACTTTCCAAACCATACACTCTGATATGCTAATGGTTGTAATTTGTCAGTGAAGCTCTGCTTAAATTATTTCAGAGCGTTTGAAATGCCAGTAAACATACACACTCAGTATGCTGAGCATACACTTCTGCTTTACTTTATATTCATCTGAGACTATCTAACTTGTCAGTCCCTCTCCGCTATAACTGCACCATCATATTTCACTTCCTTGACCTCCAGGCCTATAGATAATACAGGCTCTGTGTTTCTGTCTGGCACCCGTGGGCTTGGTGTAGCAACAGACAAAATAATACATTGGCTAAGCTACACAGGCACCACTGAACTCTAAACAAAAGCTCAAAGCATTGCTCCTATCTATTATTGATGGACAGATTCACTTGCAGTCTGTTGTGCCATGAGTGTAGAGACAAAGCGGGGGGCAGGATAAGAGTTAGTAATGCTGCTGACCATGTAACTGGCTCTTTCATACAAACATCACGTATAATGAAAAAAAAAAGAAAAAAAAACAGAGATAAATCAATCAAAAGAAACAGAAGAACCAAAAAAAAAAAGCCTCAGCCAAAACTTTGGATAGTTTGGGGTTAATAGTTCAGAGATATGAGTTGCTAACTGATAGATAACCCTGTGTATATGTTCCACTAAATAACTTATAGCTCCAAACGTATTTGAAATGGAGACAAAGCATCTTGCTTTAATTGAAGAGAACAACTTATCTCTTTATTAAACCATTTTAAAACTCTATTTTACTGAGCTTCTTCCAACTGTTTTCAGTCTACCTAGTTCAATTTAATAACTGAGTCTGAAAAACACTTTCCATTTGAGTTTCCGCTTCATTTCCCGGTTGATTCATCTGTTACCAGCTTTCATAACACGTGGATCAGAAATACTGAGTTTACAGTTTGACTGTAGCACTCAAAACTCATCTAAGTGTAGTGCTAAGACAAGAAAAACAATGTGTGACATGGACAAATTACTTTTCTTTCCAACATTGTTATAAAGAGAGCATGCTTTATTGATTGCATAAAGCTAAATATATGTCTCGTTCATTTCCAAATGCACTATTTCTTTCTTTTTAAACATAATAAAACAGACCTGAGTCTCTGAATGCATACTGTATTATCAAACTGACATACATACACATGTATGCACACACACATGCATGCACACACATACACACACACACCTCTGATAAGGCTTTGGGTCACTCTGGTGTTTGAGTTCTGGGTCAGTGATAAGGCCATGCTTGTTCCTAACTGCTTTTCTCCCACTCAAACATTTGCAAAACAAGGTACTGAAGTGACACTAAAAACCTGCTGCATGGTTAGACACTCTATGCTTATAGCAAACACCTGGTGCTATTATGGTAGCAATAGAGTTCTGTCTCGAATACGCAACAATACACCACCAAATTAAACATAATGATCTAATCTCTAACGTTTTGAACAACTTCAAATGTACTCCAGGTTTTTAAAGAAGTGTTTTTAAGACTGAATGTGGGTGTGTAGCATTGAGAAAATCTTTGTCAATAAGGGGTGCCACTGAATTGCCTTTCTGTCCTGAAAATACTGGCTCTGTCTCCTATTCGTGTCTATTGAAGCCTATGTAAAGGACAACAGCAAGAGTGCTGGTCCTTTTTCCTGGGTAGTTTTTCCTTTGTTTAACTTTGACCATGTGCACTGCCAATAGAAACACTGTTAGAAAGTTGAAAGTGATTATTCTACATGTACAGTTGTGGTGAGAAAGTTACATACACTCATCATGGGCATGAATGTCATGGTAATTTTGGGCTTTTAATGATTTCTTTGAACTGTGTACAGCATGCATTTTTAATGACTTTAAAAAACAAGAATTGCGTGCAAAAGTTTGAATTTATTTTAGATAAGCTTTAATCCGCACGAGGTCAACACTTTGCCAAGGCCTGGAAGAAGACCCAAACTGTCACCCTCAGATGAGAGGATATTGGTTAGGATGTTCAGGAAGAACCCAGGAACTACCGAGGCTCAAGCCTGCCACAAACTAGAAACTGCTGGAACACCAGTGTCACTGTCCACAATGAAGCGAGTTTTACATTGGAATGGACTGAGAGGGTGCCAACCAAGAAAGAAGCCCCTGCTCCAAAATCAACACCTTCAAGCTTGACTGAAATTTGCAGCTCCCCACATGGACAAGCCAAATATCTTCTGGAGAAGGCATGTTTGGGGAGTAAAGGTGAGGCTTTCAAACCTAAGAACACCGTACCAACTGTCAAGCATGGTGGTGGTAGCATCATGCTCTGGGACTGTTTTGCTACCAGTGGTACTGGTACATTGCACAAAGTGGATGGAATAATGAAGAAGGAGAACTACCTCCAAATTCTTCAACTTCACCTCAAATCAACAGCTAGATGGTTGAAACTTGGATACAACTGGGTATTCCAACAGGACAATGATCCCAAACACACAGCAAAACTGGTTTTGGAATGGATAAAGCAGGCTAATATTAAGCTTCTGGAATGGCCTTCCCAAAGCCCTGACCTCAACTGCATTGAAAATTTGTGGAAGATGCTTAAAATTTGGGTCCATACCAGGAAACCAACCAATTTAAATGAGCTCTACCAATTCTGCCAAGAAGAGTGGTCAAATATCCACCAAAAGCATCTGGTTAAGTTGCAACTTGCCAAAGGACATTTAACCAAATATTAGTGGGGGCATATATATATATATATATATTGGGGCCTATATGTATAATTTTGACCCTGTGTGGATTAGAGAAAATCCTAAATAAATTAAAATTGTCTGCTGTACAATCATTCCACCCTGGAAAAAGAACAGTTCAAAGAAATCACTAAAAGCCCAAAATTACCATGACAATCATGCCCATGATGAGTGTATGTAAACTTCTGACTGTATCATCACTATATTTAGTACAAATTTCAGACTACAGTTGCAACATTGTTCTCACAGATTATTTACAGTAGGTGATCCCTCTGCTCAATATTTATTATCAGTGCAGGAACCACTGATATCACATACTTTTTAGGAGTAGAGAGTAGGGCAATTTTGGTCAACTATGAGGCCAACAAAGCCATGCATTTAATTGCAACAAACAAAAACCAACTGGGCAGAATATACAAGTTTGAAAAACATATCAGTCAAGACAAAGGAAACCTCATGACACAATTTTCCCAAATTATCACCAGCATACACAACCAAATCACAGTGATTTTGTCTTTTAAGAGACAGAGAAGATTTTCCTGTAATTGTACAGTAGTAACCACTATCTTCTATTTCATTGTATTATTCAAGTTATTCTAGGTGAAAAATTTATATTTTTGAATTGCACTGTGTTTGCTTATGCTCCCTTTTAGTCATTGAGACTAAGCTGCTCTGACAGGCTGCGTTCCCCTGCATCACCTCCGACACCATAGGGTCACCGGGTGGCACTGCCAGACAGGGCCACTACCTCCTCCAAAGCACACATGCTGCCAAGTTTAGCTGCCTGCTATCAGTGCCAGCAAGCGGGGACAGACAGCACACACTGGGGTCGTGCTGGAAGATCATATCCCACATTCCTAAACCTGTGCCTGAACTCTCCATTATGGATCTACCAGAGCGCCAGTTTCTTAGACATGGGTTACACTAAGAAAAATAAATAAATAGCACAATATTAGCAGTGTACAGTATTTATCCTTAGTAAGAACATTTCATTTGCCAAGAAAGACAAACTATCAGTTTTAGTGGGGGAACCATTTTCTCACTTTCATGACAGTGGAAGTTTATCACATACCATCTGTCCCTCACTGGATAAACCCAAGTTTAATGTTTTTATAAAGGCTGGTCCCTCATACCGATCATGCTGTCAGGAAGGAAAACACTGAAACATTTCCTGTCAGGTTGAATTGGTTTTAAAGTTCTCTTGTTAGAGTCTTGCTGAATACAAAACACCTCTTTGCTGCACTCAAACTGTTCTGCAAAATTAAATGCCCACTGGTGCTGAGGGAAATAGTCTCCCAAATGAAAGATCTGTATAATATTCCTTTAGTAGTCCTGTGAGGGCTTATTTTGTCCAAGATTCTCTTGTCTGTGATAAATTACATGGTATTTTTTAATCTGCCATAGCTAGACTAAAATATCCTTATAATGTTCCTAAAGGGACCTCCAGTTGTGCTGTGATATCTATGTAGCATCTTTATAAAATTCACAGGATTAACAGTTCTTTGTAGTGAAGACTTCCAAGGCTCTACATGAGCAATTAAGTCCCTGTTTAATTAGGATCTTAGAGTTGCAATTATGCCCTTGAATACCCAGTGGATCTGGGTGATTATGAAAATAAAAACACTCACACTGTGAAGTGATACACGAAGCATTTCCAGCCAGACGGCCTTTCCAGAAAGTTATACACGCGTCCTTGGATGTAGGCTCGGGTGAGGACTGGACGAACCCCGGTGCTGTACACCGACATCCGCACAGACATCCGGGGATGAGATAAGTAAGGGTGGAGGTGAACAGGGGGTATATCGTTAGGAGTACAGCCGTCCTCTGGCATTTTGTCCCTTTCACAAAAGGTGTCGTTGCCCACAGGTGTCCCTGTTTCGGGCGCACTAAAAGTGGTTTCCGACAGCTCCAAATCCGGTGGTCTCTTTCCACGTGCCAAACCAGAAGACCTCCGTGTGCTCCCCTGACGTGGGGTGGAAGAATTAGACATAATAGCCTTCCCGTTAGTCTTCTGTCGCCGGCTTAACTTTTTCACAGTTATTTTTCGGTCACTGACTCAAACGGACAAATGTTCGCCCATGTGTCCTCACCTTCTGTTGCTCGCCTGATCGCACCAAGGCACATAAAACTGTAACATAAACTAAGTTATTAATGCTCTAGATCGCCAGTATGGTGTTTCTTTAATTTAACTTTACAGCTCTCTGGGTTGTTGAGGACATGGCGAGTCTCAGCCTTGAATGGATATCACTTACTTCTTTCAGAGCACTTATCAGCCTGGAGAGCTGTCGCCAGGCGGTGCGCTGTGAGCCGCCAGCTGTTGAGACAATTTACTGTTATGCAGATCTGCTTAAAAGCAATCTGAAACTGACGCACTCCATCCTAACCACACCGTGAGCTTTGGAATAAATCATTTCCGCAGAAAATGCAAAGGCAGTATATTTACCTAATAACACATGCGGTTCACATTCCATGTGCAAGTGTAAATAATGAAACTCATTTCTATTCAAAGTAGAGTTGGTTTTATAACGACGTTAATGAAACTGCCACTGTTCATTTATGCGTGTGTGTCTAGATGGGCCAGAACTGCTAAACAAAACACGTCAGCACACTTCACACCTTAAGGTTACATGTTAATTGTGTTTCCGTTCTGTATAATAACACACTTTAAGTAACAGAGATCGAACTAATATGTAAACAAAAGGCATATAATTTAAAGACAAAGGAACCTGTTATCATCCCTCAACTGATTCAAAGATCTTTTCATAAAAATAGAAAACAACTAGAAAAAAGTATTTGTTTTACTTTTTTTAGGTCAAGATGTACAATTACAGTACTGTGCAAAAGTCTTGAGCTACCCCACGTTTATGTGATATGAAAATGACAAATAGGTGCAGGGTTTTACTGAAACGTGCAAACATACATGGACATACAGTATGTAGTATAAGGCAAGTTTGTACAAGTCTAAAGGGATCGAAAGTCAATATTTGGTTTGACCACCTTTATTCTTCAACAGTCTGAACTCTCTAAGGCAAGTTTTCTTGTAACTTCTTTAAGTAGTCTTCAGGAATAGTTCTCCAGACTTCTTGAAGGACATTCAAAGCTCTTCTTTAGATGTTGGCTTTTGTTCTGTTCTCTGTCAAGATGATCCCACACTGCTTTAATAATGTTGAGGTGCGGGCTCTGTGGAGGCCAATTCATGACTGATAGCGTTACATTGTTTGTTTTTCTATCCATATATGCTTTTACTGCATTGGCAGTGTGTTTGGGATCATTGTCATGCTGAAAAATGAAGCTGTTGCCAATCAGAGGCTTTCCAGATGGTATAGCATGATGGATCAAAATCTGATGGTATTTCTCTGCATTCATAATACCTCCTCTGTACATATGGATGCTGATTTGAACCAAAAATTTCAAATTTGATTCATCACTCTGTAAGACCTGTTGTCACTGATTTTCAGTCCAGTTCTTTTATAATTTGACATATCTCAACCTTTTCTTCCTGTTTCCCTTCCTTAAGAATGGCTTCTTGACAGCCACCTTCAGTGAACAGTTGATGGATCAACTGAAGGGTCTCTCAGGTCCCTTGTCAGGTCTTTGCTGGTCATCTGCTGTAGATAGTTTTTTAGGGCTGACACTCCTTTTGTCCTCCACTTGTCCAATTTCCTCAAATTGTTTAAGGACACACTTCACACCATGCGGAGATATGCCAAGTTTTCAGCTAATTGCTCTTTGAGAATCACCTTGTTGGTGCAAAAATACCATTTTACGCCTGTCAAACTGTGTTATCTTTGGTATTTTTTCATAGATTCAACTAAGAAAATGGGAACAAATTATGAGTTTTTGCAACAGACTGCTAGTAACAAAGAGCCTAAATATACAACTTAAAATTGGTTCTTTGCTAAGTTGTCTGTTATGTGTAGACACTACACTGGTTCATCCCTTGAGTTAGGTGGCTTTTTTATGCTTGAATGATTCATAGGTTCAGGAAGCAAAATCTAAAGAAATGATGTGTGGCTCACGACTTTTGCTTAATACTGTATGTATGGGAATAGCCTATATGGTGAAAAAGACACATTTGGGTCTGATGTATACAGTATGTGATTATTCTTTTCTTCTTTTAAACTTATAGACAGTGGGTGAACATTCAGTATAATATAAAGGTCAGAGGTTCCATTCAGTGCTCATCATTTCATATTGTCAGTGTGTGATGAGACTGATACACTGCCAGGTTAAGATGTGACCTCAGCAACCTGTTTTGTTGTACACGCGCAGACACACACACACAGACACACACACACTCAAATGATGAAATAATGAGCGATGTGTGTGTAACATTTTTATACAAAGAAACCACTTGATTGGTTTAATTCATTTGTTAAGAACTGTATATAATTTCATTCCATTGTTTGAAGTGACATTCAGCCTTGGTCATTTTCCCTCATTAAACTGCCAGTTTGAATTTTGATGTTAACAGTCACTGTGTGAAAGTCTCTGGTGTGTTGGGAGCTATACAGAGCTCTCCTCTACATACCTGTCCCCGACACAATGGTTGAAACTGCAGATATTACTGAATGCGGCTGCACTGTGTGTGTGCGTGCGTGTGTGTGTGTGTGTGTGTGTGTGTGTGTGTGTGCGTGTGCTTTTATTCGGTTTTTCACCTCTTCTTATCCTCTTCTTATCTCTTTCTTTGATCCACTCAGCCCAGAGTGTTCAAAATATGAAAAAAAGAAACACTTTCTGACAACTGATAAGATAGAGATCATATTACCATTATCACATACTTAAACTGCAATAATACAATCCACTTCAGCTTAAAATTTCTATGAACATGTGCCTGTTAAGTGCCTTACATGTGGTTTCTAAAATAGCATTGGTGCTAGTCTAATTGAAGAAAACTCTTGGGATACATGGAGTTAGTTTGAGAAGGTTAGCCTGTTATTTATTTTAGCAGTGACCTTGACTAAGGTAGTCCAAGGAGGAAGAAACAAGTCTCCTACTGCAGATTTTAATAGGAGTCCTGTGGCATCCACGTGATGACAGAATCTGTTGACAGGTAGATATTAAGCACAACTCCAACTGGGTCTTGCTGTTAGATGCCACGCACTACATTTGGGATTTTGTTTATAATACAGAAAGGGCAGTTTATCTTAAAGGTCATCATTCCCATATATTTGATTGTGTGAAGGAAATAAAACATTGAATTTCTCAGGGCATGTCCAATTTAAAAGCATAAATGGCAATGCTTTACAGATGAAATGCTTAGTCAGTGCAACAGCGGATTATTGATTAATCAGTGAAGTCATTTTTTAAAAGAAAAAATATCAAAGATCCACTTTCATTTGAAGTATTTAAATGTAAATAATAAACTGAATACAGCATGACCAATAGAGGATACTACTCCCACTCCACATCACCTAATATATTCATGTTGCATAATTTTTTTTCTTTTACTCATTCTCTCATGAGCAAATATTAAAATTTTGGGTATTGTTAGTCCCTATTTGGGAGAGTGAATTCTCTCAAAGGAGAGACACCCTCCTACTGAAGCTGACACCAGAGGGCAGTCAGAAAGCTATTGTTATTCACCCAGGCGTATCCAGATTAGGAGAAAAGGGATTCTTCTTTCCAGGCACCCAGCTGAGAAAACAGCAACTCATAATGTAGTTTGCAGTGGGAGAACAAATAATAATATTGTATTGTTACTAACTAATGATCTCAAATAAAGAGAGAAAAGGGAAACACCAAGAAAGAGAGAGAATAGAGAGAGAGAGAGAGAGAGAGAGAGAAGATTTTAAAAATTACAACTGGAATGTGAACAATTTCCAGTAGACTCATCTTCCTGGTCATAAATATGTTGAACTTAGAACTAGTTACATAAGGTTGAAATGTTTCCTCAGGGTACTCCACAGATAGTCTTTCCAAACAGTCTGTCCAAGCGTTCAGCCCAGTCAGTAGAAATTAGTCATGGGATCTCAGACTTTATTGTCCTCCATATTTATGAGTAATATAAACACATAAAGAGAATGGGATCTATCCCTCGATGGCCTTATAAACAAATTATGAGTGACAAAACCTATTCATGTAAAGACAGTAGTAATGAAGCCACAACATATAATGCGTAAAGACGTGGTTGTGTTATATATTTTATGATGTAACCCAATTAATAATGTCTACAGCATATGCGTCACTGTGTTGATGCTCTTGTACACATATTGACTGTGGCCCAATTCAGGGCTGCATCCTTTGAAGTCTGTGTTTCTTTACCAAATACGACAAGGCTGTCCTCTTCCAAAGACTCCTCTGAAGGCAGCCTGAGAAATGCTTGTCGCTTTTGCCTGCAATTGAAGAACAAAATTAGTGTATCCTTTGCAATGCGCAGACCCTTGAGGCTAAAACACACTATAAAACATAACAAAATAAAAGAATTATGTATGTATGACCCACCAATCACAATCATGAAACAATTAAGGCACATTTATTAGATAGTTGTACTTGTAACACTTTAAAATAACCGTTGTTAATAAATGAAAAACTGATAATAAATGTTAGTTGATACTTAGTTACTGTTATTAACTAAATTAAATGATAACTAATTATGTTTACTACCTACATGTGGTATGTAAACCATCTATTACTTTTATGTGGATGGCTTTTGTAAGGTTGCAACTGATGTTTATAAAACTTTACAGATGGCTGATAATTGCTGTGTAGTGTGTTGAGGAAAATCCTGCTCCAAAGTTTTCTTTATTAAGTATTCCCAAGTATGGTGGGCATAATGAAACAGAGCGTTGAACGGAGAAGATGAGCCTACCCAGAACCAGTTGGAAGATATCACATTTATACAGACGCACAAGAGGAAGTGGGGGGGACAGCAGTCAGTGGGTGGCATATGATTTGCATGTAGGCACTAATAATGATGAGATCAAGGACTCTGGCAAAAAACAACAGGGTGACAAGATCAAACACTCAGAGCACTAAAGGGTACGGGACTGACTCCAGACATTACTTGATTAGCTTCTGTTATTGTCGTCACATGTGGTAAAAATATAACAAAATAAGATACCAATAGGGTGTATGCTTCACTTAGATTTCTATTCTTCCTCAATTGCAACTAAACATTATTTGGGTGCTTACTGTAAATTTATAACTTATGTTTATAATACTTGTTTTAAGTACACATATGTAGGCAGATGGAGTGGCTGTGGGATAATTTGCATAGCTGTGATCTTTTCTGTTGTGTTTCTCTTACTGTTTACTTTTGCTTGTACTCACTGCTTGGTTAGGTTTAGAAAAAGATTGTGATTTGGTTTAAACTACTCAGGATTGAGATTCTTCTCAGTATTGCTGTGACACAGGCATCACAGGACCAATGCCTAGGGGCACTGAGAGGCCAGCACCTTTGACACAGAATATTTATTTATTTTTATTAAACAGACCAATGACAAAAAATATAACATTATTAATGAGTAAATCTTATTTAATATAATTCAGTTGTTTATAAACAATTTAAATTTATTACAGATGGTTATTATAAAATATTACTGAAATATACGGTACTGACCAAAAGTCTCGAGTCACCCCTCATTTCTTTATTTTTTGCTGCAAGGAGCCAGACTTGTAATTTTTTTTAAGTGCTCTTGAGTAATAGTTCTCCAGGCTCCAGGTCCATCCTTGTACCTGACCATTTTCAAAGGAATTTTTTTTTTTGTTTGTTAAGCCGCTTAACACTGACCTATAAATGAAGTATCAAGTATTCAAGTATAAAAGACATCTAACTCAAGGGATGTACCAGTGTTTTGTCTATGCATAACAGGCAACTTAGCAAAGAACCTAATTTAAATTGCAAAATCTTTAGGCACTTTGTTACTAGCAGCCACAGAGAAAAAAAATGGTCACAAAAAACATAATTTGGACCCATTAATTTAGTTCAATCTATGAAAAATGCCAAGGATAACACAGTTTGACAGGAATAAAATAGTATTTTTGCACCAATAAGGTGATTCCCAAAGAGCGATTAGCCAAAACCTTGGCATATCTCCGCATGGTGTGAAGTGTGTCCTTAAACAATTTGAGGAAACTGGACAAGTGGAGGACAAAAGAAGAAGTGGCAGGTCTAAAAACTATCTACAGCAGATAAACGGTATCTGAAAGTCATGTCTTTAAGAAATGGGAAAAAATCCAGCAAACACCTGACACAGGACCTGAGAGATGCATCTGACCCTTCAGCTGATCCATCTACTGTTCACTGAAGGCTCATCGGAAATGGTCTCAGTGGAAGGGTGGCTGTCAAGAAGCCATTCTTAAGGAAGAGAAATGGGGAGAAAAGGCTGAGGTATGCCAAATTACACAAGAACTGGACTGAAAATCAGGTCTTATGGAGTCATGATCCAAATTTGAAATTTTTGGTTCAAATCAGCATCCATATGTACGGAGGAGGTATTATGAATGCAGAAAAGTATCATCAGATTTTGACCATCATGCTATACCATCTGGAAAGCCTCTGATTGGCAACAGCTTCATTTTTCAGCATGACAACGATCCCAAACACACTGCCATTGCAGTAAAATCATACCTGGATAGACAAACACACAATGGAACACTATCAGCCATGGATTGGCCTCCACAGAGCCCGGACCTCAACATTATTAAAGCAGTGTGGGATCATCTTGACAGAGAACAGAACAAAAGGCAGCCGACATCCAAAGAAGAGCTTTGAATGTCCTTCAAGACGTCTGGAGAACTATTCCTGAAGACTACTTACAGAAATTACAAGAACGCTTGTCTGAGAGAGTTCAGACTGTGTTGAAGAATAAAGGTGGTCATACCAAATACTGACTTTCAAGCTCGTCAGAATTGTACAAATTCTGTTTCTGCCTTATATACTGTATTTCCATGTAGGTTTGCACAATGTTTCAGTAAGCACCTATTTTCCATTTTCGTAGCAAAATATGGGTGGCTTGAGACTTTTGCACAGCAATGTACACTAAAAGAAAGTAAAAACAGTTCCATTTCAGAGGCCAACATTCTACAAGAGTGGCCTAAATCTGACTGTCAACCTTTAACTATAATGGTGACAAACTGAAAATAACCGATATGCCATAGTTTGAGAGGATTGTTCCCATTTAAGATTGGAGAGAACCTCTGTGTTTTAATTTCAAGATCTGAAACAAAACAAACAAAAAAACAAACAAACAAACACAAACAAAAAAAGCAGGAGTAATTTTTCAAACTTCACTGTGTGGAGAGATTGACACACCATCATGGTCACAAATGTCATTCTTCTGTTGTTTTTTGATAGTTCACCAGAACATCATGACCGACATTTTATTTCTACCTCATCTGCTCTATCGCCTTGAAACACACAGACACACAACTTCCTACATATACAAACCCATACATCTCCTTATTATCAGACTCTCTCTGACATGATGAACTGCATCCTTACTCTGGAGATACTGTATTTCCCTATGTTCCTCGTGTCTCTGTCGTAAATCTGTGTGCATACCAGAAAGTGGACAAAACTCTTTGCCTTACTGAAGAGTGTGTTTCAAATCTCTGTGAATTAAGTATTTAAAATAGTCTCTGTTACACTAATAAGTTTTGGCAGAATAATTCTGAATGTAAGTAATTTTTTTATCCAAGATCATTTTGACATTTAGTGTATTATAATGTAAACCACTCTGTTTTCATTCATTGTTAATTATTACCATGTCCAAGAATCTTAAAATACTTCCATCCATCCAGTTATTCTCTTAACTGCTTATCCAATTCAGGGTCTTAGGGAAGCTGGAGCCCATCACAGCTGTAATAGGGTAAGATGCTGGTTACACCCTTGACAGGGTGTCAGTCTATTGCAGGGCTAACACAGAGAGACGGACAGCTATTCACACTCACATTCACACCTATGGACAATTTAGATTCACCAGTTAACCTGACATGCATATCTTTGGATTGTGGGAGGAAGCTGGAGAGAACCCACGCAAGCACAGGGAGGATATGCAGACTCCACACAGAAAGACCCCAGCCGGTTTATGGATTCAATTCCAGGACCTTCTTGGTGTGAGGCGACAGTGCTCACCACTACACCACTATGCCATCCCTTAAAATATATATTAGTACAGCTTGCATCGTTATGGGGGAGCTCTGTTTTTGTTGCTGGCTCTGTCGATCTGTCTTTCCTCAGGGTCCTCCTACAGATTTGACCCGCCTCCCTGTCCTTCCTTGGGGCTGTCCTTTGGAGATGTCTGACCAGTCTTCAGGCCATAATCCTGAGTGGCCAGGCCACTAGGTTGTCCACTGGAGGTTTACAGCTCATCTGGCTTTCTAGTCAATGACCAAACTCCAGACGCCTTACATCTAGTTTATGCTTGCCATTGCTGAACTTGCAAAAGGTGGTGCACCCAAAAGTAACATCATTACTTGTTTTGGCTAGTCATTCACTGCTCGATTTTTGTAATCTGATGTACATCGTACAGGCGGGTTGAGGACACCACTATCTCAGATTACAGAGAGGGAAATGCTGCAACAGCTTGAAAAGATTTTCTGAAGAAAAGTTCTAAAGAAAAGCTTCCTGTTTCAACTTTTTCTATTACTATACCATCTCTGATGCAGAGTTTTATCTCAGTGGTGACAGTAGACACTATAGCACGTCCAGCATACCTGAAGCATCAGTATAAATGGTTAAGGGGCAGTTGTGATATCAGAGTTGGCACGTGCAGCAACCAATGCAATGACCATGAACTAAGCTTGAAGTTCGTCTGCTCTCTGGTCCCTGGAGAGTTCTTAGTGTTCTCCCTCTTTACTGTGCTGTGATTCCCTGTCTCTGCTTGTCCCTGTTTTTCTGTGGGTGATTTCCATGTCACTCTTTGTTGTCACTTTGTTTAATCTTGGTAGTTACCTTGAGTGTCAGAGGTTTCACATCACCATTTGTGTGTCTTCACTCCAAATTTTGTGCTTTTGTTAACCAATGTGTTCTGTGCATATCTCCCAACATTTTTCCTTTTCATTTGTCAGTTCATCTTAACGTGTTCTTGCATCTCTTAGTCTCCGTATCTCTCCTGGCTCTCCAGGAGTTTTTGGTTAACCTTTTGGACCTTTGTTATTTGTTCATTAGATTTTT
>VUQI01012998.1:40533-53144 GCA_015106735.1 Paratilapia polleni
TATTTAGACCCTCTCTTGGATATCTGCCACTGTGATAGTCACTAGATCCTGTTCAGGGAGGCTGCTGTGGTCTGCTCTTAGATCCGCTAGCCACTGAGCATTGTTGTTATGTGTGGCATCCTTCTCCCATATGTTCTTCCAGTCATTGCTCCATCTCCAGCCGTGGTGGGGCTGTCCTCATGTTGTTCCCCTGCCACTGAGAGTACACCTTGGATGGTTCAGTGGAGAACATCTGGTTTATTCTCCTGGCTTCTATGTCTCTGGTGTACCTCTTCAAGCGGCTAGCCAAGGTCTTTGCTTGGCAGTTTCTAAGGGCTCAGGTATAGACAGCTTGTTGTACTTTTTAGGCACTCCCTTCATCACACCTTTCTGCAGTTCTGATAGTTGGCTAACTACCCTCCATGCTGCCTTGTTCTTGGCTTCTAGTCTTCTTCTCCATAGCTTCTTGCTTCTTATAGCCAAGCATCTCAAAGATCCCTGTTGCTGTGGTATAGATTGGTTTCAGTGATGGATTCACAGCACAGCTTAGCCATGATCTTCTCTTTCAGGTCAGCTGCTCTTGCATTCAGCGCAGTGCAAGTTGTTCTTGGGGCTTCGTACCCAATCTCGGAGTGTGGGGATGATGTTATCTCCCCCCTGACCCGACGTCTTGGCACCCCCTTGCCGTAGCATTTGTGTTGTACCTTGTCAATCTCTAGTTGTGATAGCAGTTGCTTCTTCCGTATGTTGGAACACTGAGCTACTAGTTGTTTTGGTGTAGATATTGGGTTTTTGAAGAATCCATAGGTCCCACATCCTCTTCATGTATCCTCTTTCGCTAGGGTTACATGTATAGTAGCATTCCAACATTTCCCTGTTCTCATCTCTTGTCTATTTATTTGCCTTCTCCATGTTCCAGTAGCCCGCTTATCATCCGATTGTCCTGGTTCCCCAACATCTTGTTTAGACCTTGTTAATCCGGGCAACATCTGAGCCGGCATGACTCTATCAGTATATGTACCACTCATATCCGAGGTAGGCAGGTAGCATAAGGGGCCATAGCCAGGATTCAAACCCCGGTTACCATGTCAAAGGCGGCAATCTTACAATATAAGTGTGTGGGTGTGTATACACACACACACACACACACACACACACACACATATATATGTATATGTATATATAAATTGTGCTTGTTTTTTCCTTTTACACCCAACTGAAAATTAATCAAAGTTGACATTATTTAGAAAATTAAGATTGAAACTAATTTATTTTAACATTTATTAATTATCATGTTCAGTTCCCCTTTTCCCATAAATCATTACCATTATGTCCAGTTAAGATAACCAAATCTTACTATTATGCTTTAGTTGTAAAGCATGAACCATGAATGCCAAAGCATTCATGGTTCATTGGCAATGCCTTTCATTATGTGTTATGTTGATTATGAATCTCATTATTTGCATATGACAAATAGTCATAACAGTGAGATATGAAAGCAGTGATTGTGCTTTTTTTCCCCCTGTGGTGAACACATTGTATTTCTATACAGTAAAAGGCATCTGAATATAAGGATTTCAGATGTATTGTCCTACAGTGTTTACAATGCACCGTATATCATTCATAATGCCTCCCTGTGGTGTGTGTTGGCATACGTATGCTTATGATCATGAGGCTGCCACACCTTTTTGTTATTCCTCTGGTACTTTAGAGGAGATGCATTGGGTCGTGTTCAAGCCAGATGTTTGCTCTGTATGAACCCAGGGAGCAACAATGGATTTAAAGCACAAGGTAATTCACCAGTAGTCATGGAAACACGTTACCTGCATCTAGTCTTCTTCAGTGCCTGAGTTTACTAAGCTAGCGGTGCAGAACAGCATATTGCATGCTGTCTCTCCCGTAACAGAACAGGAGAAGAAATAACTGTAAAGGCATTGCATCTGTTTACACAGACGTTATAACAAATGTGACCTTTTTGAAGACTGATTTTGCCTTTAAGTTCCACTCATATATCAGTTCTGTATTATGCATCCTACATCTGCTTGTCATGACACTTGAGTTGAGGAAGACAGAAGAAAAAAACAATTGTAAATACAGCAACAATACAGCAACTGCAATGCCAAAATGTGTGAGACTTCATTTGAAATGTAATATCCTCTATGGTTGTTTCTGAAAATGTGTCTATTTAGCATGTGGCTAAAACATAACCCAACCTTAACCCTAGACAGGTTGCAGGCAACTTGGTTGTTTTAAAGAGGTTAAAGGAATTTAAAAGAATGAGGAAAAAGAATTTAAGATGCAAAACTTGAAATCTTTGACCAGAACTTCAGACAATATGTCAGGTGAACACCAGACACTGTTTATCCTCTGCTAATAGCATCTCTACAGTAAAGCATGGTGCTCTCCCTGCCTTTAGGAAGGGCACATAGAAGGGCCGGGATGTGTGCTCTAAGAACCATCCCAGAACAGAGCCATACTGCAAAAAATAAACTTCACATACAATGACAATCCTATTTTGAATAAAGGGGTCCTGACAGAAATGGATTTCAGTTTACAGGTTAGCCTTGTTAAAAAGCTAACTGGTGGAATTTCTTGCCTTCTTAACGCTTTTGAGACCACTGGTTGTGTTATGCCAAAGTAGTGTTCTATTTTATAGTGCAACTCCTGCAAAGAAACCACTTCTGAGTTAGAACAATAAAGAGGCAGTCCAGTGGAAATCTGGACTTTGGTTTGGTGATTTCAGTTTTGCTTCCTGCTGTCCTGTCTTTGTGAGACACAGAGTAAGTGAACAGTTGTTTCTCTGTGTATGGGGTTCCCACTGTGAAGCATCGAGGAAGGACTGTGATGGTGACACTGTTTAGGATTTTTCAAGCCAACATTCTGCAGTGACACACCATGCTACATAATTTAGTGCAACCATCTTTTGTTCTTCTGCAGGAGAGTGAACCAAAACACACCTCTAGGCAATTTAGGGCTGTTTGACCAAGAAGAGTAGAGTGACAGAAAGCATCAGACCTTGCCACCACAAACCTAAACACAAGTGAAAAAAAAAAAGACAGCAAAAACTGTAACTCCTTCAAAATTGTGGGAAGATCGCTTGGTAAACACTTCATGACTATGTTTGAGAGAATGAAGAAAATAAGTTATTATCAAAGCAAAAAGTTGTTGTTTTGAGCAATCAAAAATTGTGGTTTAGCACTTTTTTAATTTCACGAGTTATTTTATCATTATTGTGAGTCAAATTACAGAAGATCCCTTGAATGAATAGCTCTATCCAATTCTTTGACTGGTAGTTCATGTTATTTCTTGACCTCTATCTCACACGCACACACACACACGCACACACACACACACACACACACACCCGGACAAACACTTGAGACATACAAATAATCTGCTGTTGAGCTTTTGTAATTAGAAAACACTTGACATCTTCAATTCATTCCATAAAAAGATCATAGATTTCAAGTCCACTGCTTCCATTAAAAAACAAAACAAAAAAACAAACAAACAAACAAACAAAAAAAACCCACACACAGTACCAAAAGAAAATAAAAAAGAATATAAATCGGTTTACAGAGTGGCTTGTCAAAGCTGAGGAACTAATTGAAAAGCACAACAAGAAAGACTGCATATATACATTCATATGAAAATCACACTCCTCAACATCAGCTGGGGGGTCTTTAGATCATTTCTTACATGAGCAGAGTACATAACAACAACGCTATCAAATGAAAGATACAGACAGAGGGAGGGTTCGTTTGTGGACAAAGGCAGCAGTTTTGTTATTCATCACACAGTGAATGCAAAAATAAAATGCGAGTGGTGAAATATTATAAATAAATAATTTGCACAAATAAAGTCAATGGTTAAAAATAAAATACAAGAGTTATTAGGCAAAGCTGCTTTGACACATTTATAGACGTACAGTACTGTGATAATCAGATTCAAATAACAGGGCTGACTTTTATACTGCATGTCGTGCCAATTGTGCGTCGCCCTCAGCAGGCCCAGCTTTCAAGCTTACCCTCTAAAAGGCTCTGTCACACCAGCATTTAAAACAGCCAAATATGGGAGTAAGGAGTATCTACAGAACATGGGTGGTTCTTGTTCCTCAGTCACTGGACCTCTGCAACCAAAGACCTTTACTTGAATTATGTTGGTGGAGTCACTTCATCGAGGTAAATCTGCACAAATTTTTAATGGCAAATTTGAGTTCAGATACCTCCATTTCTACATGCCTCTATGTTGTCAGAAGTCGGTACTGTAAACATGGTTTGATCCACAGACTATAAAAGATGAATGTAGCTTCTAGGTCAAAAAAGTACATCTAATGTGGAAGTAGCTGGATTCTTTCTAATGGCCATCAGGGAGTGACTCCTGTGGTTGCAAAACGAAGACTATTGGCACAGAAGTGTATTGGAAAACAGTTGTCCTAAATATAGCATGAAGTTCATTTAGTAAATTATGGTCCCCACTGAAGTCCAAAAGGAGGCTAAAGAAGGTAATGATGGGCATTTCAAGTAAAACTAGTGCTTGATATTCACTTCTTCGAAGACCTTCCACCCCACTCTGCTCTCAAATGATTGTGCATACTTGTGGTAGGCTTGTACCATGCTAGCTTTACCCAGAGTTTGCACTGGTTCTAAAATATGTATATTTTATATATTATATGAATAAATGATTTTTTAAATAAATAAATCACTATTTGAAAATTCAAAAATCGTGACCATCCCTAGTAGCTCACCAATGACCATGCAGTGTGCTTCGGTTTATCCGGCAGTTCCACCCCTTGCTGTTCCTGTCTGGTTTCAAAACATCTAGTTGGTGAGGGTGAAAAGGCTGTCACATCTTCAACAGGACTTCACTAGTAAGTGACATCTAAATAACACTAAAAATTATCCATTTAGGTGAGTTAGTTTTATCGTCCTGGAACACATCTGCACATCTGGCTTCATGTCAGGTTTACGAGGACACTGTTAATGACTCAACTGTGCTTTTTCTGCTGTGACAAGTCAACCTGTTGTGAAAAAGGTCTGCTGGTCATGGCAAGAATTTATGTGGCAAAGTTCATCACATCTGAATAGGATGCTCAAAAATTTGTGCAGATTTATGCAGACTTTTTTCATCAGAAATAACAGATTTTGTTGAAACACTGTACCATTTTAAATGCTGGTGTTAAATGCCTTTTTTGTGTGTCAATATATGCTTTCCACATAGTTTTTTTTAAAGTGCAGCTAAGCAATTTCCATGGAAGAGAAGCATCAAAGCTAATACTACTTAATTGGCAAACAGACCAATAATCTCTCTATAGATGTATTTTATATAGCTCTCAAATGCATCATAGCTTCCTCCTCCCTGCATTTTACCTATTTTAATTAAAAGCCTATAACTGGTGCAAATCTTGTTTATGCGTGTCCAAGTAGCTATCAAAATACGCATGTGCTTTTCTAATTCAAAATATATTTGTGCTGCTGTACTGGGACCAGTGCTTTATTGTTTATATTGTATTACTATACACAGTATCCAGAAAGTATTCAGGAGACTGAACCTTCACCGTTTTGCACATTTTATTGTGTTTTACATTAAATTTGAACATTTAAATGGCATTGATCATCAATCTATACTCAGTAACCTATACTGAAAAGTGAAAATGTGTTTTTTAGATTTACTGCCAGGTCATTAAAACTCAAAAATTGAAATCTATCACATTAAAGAGTATCTAGAGCTTTTACTCTGGCTCCTCAAATTGAGGTCATCTGGTTTGCTTTATTTACTCTTAAGATGTATCTAAGACTCAATTGTAATCTGCCCCTGCAAACTGAATTCGCTGGACATAGTTTAGAAAGGCAGAGACCTGTGTAAATATATGTAAATCTCTGGTGACAAATAGGACAAGACATTGTCCTATGAGGATTCCCAGAAGTACAGTGGCCTCAGTAACTGTGAACAGAAAAAGTGTGGAACAACCAAAACTCTTTTCAAAGAGCCAAATTGAGAAAGTAAACAAAAAGAACCTTGGGAAATGAGGTGACGTTAATCTAGGCTTTATAGTAGAGTAGCTAAATGGAAGCCACTGAGTAAAAAGCATAAAATCAAGCATAGAGTTCAGAAAAGCCATGAAGTCAAGGTTAGCTGCTGGTGTGGCAGATCGATTAATCTCCAGTGCCAGCCCACATCAGTCTCAGCTACACATCCAATTAGCTATCTTATAAAGGGCATGCTGTTTAAGCTGCTTTAAGCTGCCCACAGTGTCACATCTGCAAGCTGCTTTGCAACCCACGATCATCCTGGCTACTACTTTGTCATGCCAGAGTCATATCATATCTGTTACTACTGACGCCTGTTCTGTTTTGTGTTAGAGCTTTCTGCAGATGGAAATATCAATTGTCTTCTGTCTATAGTGTTCCTGACTGAACTACATCAAAAGATCACTGAAAACAGAAGGAAAAAGATTTTATGAGGAAAAAACTTCTGGCTGAACTTCAAGCACTGTGTCTGGTAAACAGCAGGCACTGCTGACCCTCTGCTAACAGCATCCCTACAGTAAAACATAATGGTGGCAGGATCAGGATATGAGGTTGCGTCTCAGCCCCATGGACAGAGAGGTTGGTCATAATCAAAGGAGGGATACCTGATACTGGGGTCACATTTACCCCATGTACAACCTTGACTACACAGCCATCACAATGATGGAATGCTTTCAGGATAAGACCTGTGGATAACTGTGGAGATACCTAAAGATAGCAGTTCACAGAGATCATTCCCCTCTACTGTGGCATATCTTGAGAGGATTTGCCAATAAGAATTTGATTAAAAGCCCAAATCCAAGTGTCCAAAGCCTGTAGAGACTTACCCAAGAAGATTGGAAGCTGTATTTAGTGTTAAAGGAGCTCCATAAAGTACTGAATAAAAGTTCTAAATACTCTGACATTCCAAAATATCAAAAATGTGTTGTAAATTTGTTAATACAGGAGACTGAGTGAAGATTGATGGGGAAAATTAGGCAACATTTTCCTTTAAAGAGCAACATGTCTAAAATGTGTAGGTAAGTGTAGGTATGTGCCTATTGGCTTTAAATAAGACAGGTGATATGAAGATGATTTGGTTTCATTAACACTGGCCATGAGATCTTGTGGAGTATAATAAGCCATGGCTTTATCTGTGTGTAGAAAATAAAGTGACGTAACTTACTTCCAGTAACAAATGACAGATATAAATGCTTTTTTTTGTTCAGATTCTAAATGCTTCATATATCACAAAGGTCTGAGGTGCTTCACTGGTTTTTGAAGGATAATGAATTATGAAACAGAAATGTCATGAAACTCAAACTCTAAGGAGTCATTTGAACTGATTAGTTAGAGATATCTGTAGAAATTTTTTTGCAGTACATAAAAACCTGTGTGGCTCGGCCCTGTCTATGAAACACTCACACCCATGCATTCAAAGCAGGATTTTCTCCCAAGACAGCAGCATGTTAGACATCATCACCTGTTATAGAAAGTCGTGGTGTGTTTTTGTGTGTGCATGAAGGCATTCTGGGACTGTTTGTCACACCCACGCAAACTCAGTGGTTAGGCGATCGCTGACATCATAGCCTGGCATGCAGGTTGACAATGACGCCGTCCTCAGGGAGGTCTTTGACTGGAAGATCGCTCACGTGTCCCATGCCGTGATCGGTGCTCTCGCAGCTGCTTTGTGGTGACTCCGGGGGAGGCTGGTACAGGATGCTGGCTACCAGGAAAAATATTGTCCCCAAAACCTGAAACAGAGGAGGAACAAAGATAGTGGTGAGAAGGAAATACCTAAATAAACACCAGTGAAAAGGGTGAAAAAGTTCAGTTCACACAAATTTGCACTAAAGCTTTTGAATCAATTGTCTAGTTTAAGCCCCTGAAAATAGGGGACTTAGTATAGAAATGGCTGTAATTCCTCAACAGTTACTGCAGTTTGTTTGTTCACCCTTCCTATTAAAGCTGAAAGTCTGCAGTTTTTGCTTCTAGATTGTGTCATTTCAAATTTAACATTGGAAATAAACATTTCTGGACCTATGTCCAGAAATTAGAATAATGTAAATCACATTATGTAATTTACATGCAAACAAAGGAAGATATATAAATACATGTAGTTCTACCTTTTATCGAAAGTGTAGTGCAAGACAATTTGTTTAAAGATAAAATGTATTCAGTATTTCAACACTTGCTTGAGTCTGCATAAACCTACATCTGCCAGGAGGGGGCAAAAGAGTTTTGTTACACAACTGTGGGGATGATTTTATTAGTGTGCACTAATTCTTTGATCAGACAAAATAAAGAGGTCTTAAAATTGATTTTGTTAGTGATGCATTTATTTATACAGTGTGAGTGATCTTTGCAACCTTTACCTATTAATGTGCTTGTGCTGTGTCTTCTGTCAAAATTAGATGTAAAAAAGATTATATCAAAACAGAAAAAAATATGCATACTGCACAATGGGATTGTTGAGGTGTCTTTACATTTTTAAGCTACAACGTTTATAATCTATCGCTTTTTACAACATACTGCAAGGAACTCACATAAAGATTTGAACAGAGACCCTTCATCTGATGAAGGGGAGACAGTCAAAGATCCAATGTGAGCAAGCCTAATATAAATTCAGACAACGAAGATATGAAATACTTGAAATATTCCCATATTTGAGAAATTCTTTACATTTCAGAGGGAACATGTTTTGCTGCAAGTAGACAGACCATGAAACTGTAAGATGTGTGCATGCAAGGACTATTTATTGTACTCACAAATACTCGTTTCACTGTTAGTTTTTTAAATAATTCAGTTCAATTCAATTCAGTTTTTTTATATAGCGCCAAATCACAACAACAGTTGCCTCAAGGCGCTTTATATTTTAGGGTAAAGACCCTACAATATTAGACAGAAAACCCCAAATAATATAGTGTTACCTAACTGTCTGTTGTTAGTATCCCTGGGGGGGATCCAAATCATTTCAGTAGGCCACCAATCACCAATAGACTATTTCAGTGCAAAAAAACTACAGCTAGATGAATTAAAGTAAGGGTTCAAAGTAGCATATTATCATATTTTTGTAAGAGCCTCACAAAAAAATCCTACCTATTTGAATATTTTTTCATTTGTCGCACAGTGCATTGTTGTGAAGCATGTCAGATTTCTTTATAGTAAATAAAGTCAAACTTATGTTGCACACCTGGCCAAATGGGACTATTTGAAAGGGGGATATAATTCTGTAATGTAGCATTTTAAAATAGCATTTCCCATTTTGTTTTCTGTGCCTCCCTTGTGTCCACATAGGAAAGAACAAAACATAAGACTAAGAATATTAAATAAACTTTAAAAAGAACTGAAAATACTGCAAATGCAGTGGTTAAGTTAACGTTGTGGACTTGTGTATGCCCTCTTTTTGATTTTTTTGCATAACCCTGATTGTACTTATATGAAGCTATGGTGCCTGCTTAGGTTAACTAATACTTGCAGTATTTTTCTCCTATAAAGATGCCCTTTATAGAATATATAGTCAGCTGTGCGTGCAACCACCAACTGTTTCACCTGATTATAAGACTGCAGAGGAAGAGTTTTTTTGTGTGAAAGTAATAACATCTTAGTTTGGTTTTAACAGAGAATATGTTACAAATATTATTTCCTATTTCATAATATGATTTTTTTTTTTTTTTTTTTACTTGGGCAAGTGTAGCTACTAGGTCTTGTAAAATAAGTCTTTAGTAACCCTTCCTGGCAGATGTAGGTACCATGAAATTTTGGTCTAATTTTGATCATTTTAATTTTTAATGTTTTAATGTAAAAATATTTATATTTTTAAATTAAAAAAAAAAAATGTATAAAACCATAAACTGTGAACAGACATTTGAGAAAATTCCCTGGAGATGAAGTCATTAATCTAAGTAGCTGTGGTAAACAACCTGATGGACCATTGTCAGAGGCAGACTGCTGAAAAACATAAAGGTTTTACCTCAATAATAAAAAAATTTTACAGTAAGTGACATTGTGACAACTTAATATTGAATCTGAAGCTACAAGCTAACAACCTGTTAGCCTGTGAATTAGTATTACCTTATAGAGGATTCCAGCTACCAATGTGTACTGGCTCATGGCTGAGTTTTGATAGAGGTAGCAGGATCCCTGCTCACCACACTGATCCTGCCACAGTAAGCAGGATATGTCAATCACTGAGCCAAATGCAATAGGTCCTGGAATACCACCTGTGAGGAAAAAAAGGAACACAGATGGGAGAAGATAAAGCGCTTTGATTTTGAGTGGTATGTTGGTTAAAAGTAAACCTCAAAAAAGGATGTGGCAGGCCTACCAAGTGTGCGCACCACAATCCACTGGATGCCAAGTCCAAAGGATCTCTGGCTGTCTGGTACACACCTACACATGACAGTGATGGTCAGACATAGTAAACATCAAAGATTACTACAACACAGTTTGATGCTTTCCTGCTGCATTTGTTTGTGTGCTGTCACACATACTATTGTTACTGTTGTGGTAGCAATCTCACAGCACAATTTTCCTATACAGGGATACATACAATACACTATATACTCATATGCAGACATACTTTATATATCAATATCAGTCAGTTTAGAATGAATTTGAGCTAACAGTATATGCAATATTAGATGAAGAGGTTAACAGGCTACGTAACAGGTCAGCAGAGATTCATTTTCTGTGCAATAAATCAGTATCAGTACAGTGCGCAAGACTCTGGATATAAACACTATTCTGGGACTTTTTTGTCTCAAAAACTGGTGGTCATCTTATATTTCATGACTAAACAGTAGCATGTTCACAAAATTATATATTTAGTTTTCTATTTTTTAATAGTAGAGTACCAGGGTAACACCATTTTGTCACTATTAATTTTAACACCGTAATCATGAGGTTATCTTGGAAAAAAGACTCCCTATAAATCTGCAAATCACATACAGTACATAGGCTCACTAGAGAATCTATGGACTTTTTAGAGCAAATTAAAAAATCGTGCTTTTTATTATGTTTCCTACTATATTACACTAGAACATTGTTAAAGACAAATAATCTGAGAAACACCAGGGAGCTCAGTGCTGAAATTAATGAGTGAAACAGGATGTCCCATGTATTTAGAGGCATTCAGAGGTTTCACTGTGGCCACCCACCTGAGTGTGGCAGTGAGTGCTGGGATGCTACAGAGGAAGGTGAAGCTGATAATGATGAAGAGCAAGGAGAGGAAGGCTGGCATGTGATGGCAGGAGCTGCCACACTTTCCTGCCAGAGCGAAGCCCTCCTCACCCCAGGACACATTACCCACCACACAGCTACATCCAGAGTACACCTAGACACACAAACATACATACATAATGTAGAACAGAATATGCTGAAGTAGACATGAGTTCTCTACATATGTATGTTCAGTAGGAGTTTAATGTTTAAATCATACAGCTCAAACAGCTAAGAGGAGAGTGAGTAGTGGTGGCATATTTGTAGGTCTGCCTCTGAAAAGCTAGGCACAGTTTGGAGAAATACTGGGATTAAACACTGGCTTCTCCCTTGGTACGTGAATAGGCAGTGCCAGGGGTGGATTTATGCAGCTTAAGCCCTGAAATCTCTTCAGCGTAGCCCTCAATGCTCACTGCTCATCATGTGTGGCATTTTTTTCAACTAAGTCTAGATCACAGCTGTGTAAGAACCAATGTGCTTTAAATGGAGTATGTTCCACACATGCATATGAAAAAATATAAAGGTGACCTGGGAACAGCAGCAGAAAAAAAATCACTTATTGAGTTTGACTGAATAATGTTCAAACACTTTGCAAATAACCATTGCTAATAGATATTAAATTGGTAGGATATTAAACTTGAATTAATGTTTTACTTTTTTCACTAATTAAACAATATTTAATAAAGTTTGCTAACTGGCTGACAACTGGTTTGTAAACCATCTCAACATTATCTGTATTGTTATTGTAAGGTTGTAACTGACTTTTAAAGAACATACAGTGATGGTCCTTCAGCTTTGCCCAGGCCTGCTGTGTGTTATCCTCTATGTGTCCCCCTCTGTCTTGTCTTGGAGGTCATGGGGTTAGGAACTGGGGGAACCTGGCTAGTCTCCACAGAGGATTTAACAGGTGGCTGTCTCAGTCTTTGCTCTCTCGGCATCTCCCCAGCACCATCTTACTTGTTTGGTTATCTTCTGCCTTGTTACTTTAGGTTTATATCATACAAAACCCTCCACTTAACATTCAAGCACCAATCCAACCTCATTCATAAATACATAATGTAGTACATAAAATGTTATATGTGCCCATGTAATCAGTATGCAGATATCATTGTCTCTTGTAAACTGTGATATAATCCACAACACCGTATGTAATTCACAAATTAATTAATAGTTTTTGTGACTCTGTCCATAAAGTGCAAATACACACCTGAACTTTGCTCTCAAGTGAGTGGCTCTGCTGTAAAATTCAGCTTTTAACACCAATAATACAAATGACTACAGTGTGAACTGAATTATTGGAATGGAAGTTGGTGTCCTCAGGCACAGAGGAAAGTGTGTGGGGTTTTTTTTTTTTTTTTTTTTCCTCCTGCTTTTTTTTTTTTTTTGTTTTAAATATTTTTATAA
>VUQI01012999.1:0-29330 GCA_015106735.1 Paratilapia polleni
GGTATTGTGACTGCATCACAGAAGATTAGTTAGTCGAAATCACATAGTGGATGCGGGTTGGATACACTGCCAGCGTACCAGTCAAAACCTAGAAGTCGTAAGCCAAGCCAAAACCAAGATTCAGTCGAGGGCTTGCAGCTCCCAATCCCCGAAAGCACAGCTCCTTCTTATTAGCAGCAAGTGATAGATCAATACCAACTGGTAGGCTGTTTCCACAGATACAGAGAGGGGGATAGAGAGAGAGGGGGGGAGAGAAATGAAAGAGTGAGAGAGACTGCATTAAACATTGATGGGGCCCTGCATTATAGATCGATAAGGCAGCTCTCTTCGCACAATTACACGTCAGCAAGCAGTGGCATGATACATCACATAGACACGCATGATTACATATAAGCAGTACAAACTAAAGAACATCTATAGAAAGGGTGTAGAATGAATGAACAACAGCAGAAATGAATTGCCCAATCTCTCCACCCTCTTTTAGCCTCCATGCATGACTTTAATTCTACGGTTTATAAGTCAGAATGAGGGTCTCTGTAATTCCCCCCTTTGCAGCCAATCTGTGCCTGTACGGCCACTAGTCAATATAACGTGCTGAAGTGCCTCTCTGAAGCTTCCTGGCTCCTTAATCAATACAACAGACAATTCTCAACGGATTTCCATTCTTTTTCCATCTTTTACATTCATCTATCCTTTAGCATCCCCCTCCTCTATGTCCTCCTGTTCAAGGATGCTGGTATACTTTGTAATTCAATGAGACAATCATGTCCAGATGCTGGATGGTAGGCTGCAAGGGTCTTCTCTTTGTGACTGTAGCAGCAAAGTGAAAGAAGATCTGAGGCCCTTGGATGACATTATTTAAGTGGGGTTTATCTTTTCTTGGGGGTGGAATAAAGAAGGTAGGATAAAGAATGAAAAAGAGAGAAAAAAAAGACAAACAGACTGAAAGACAGAGATGAAAAACCAAGAGGAGAAATCAGCGGGATTGGAATGAGCACTTAACAATGATGAAACCCCATGGTAGCCTGCTGAGCCTGGCATCTTAATACAGGGCTGAAAACAAAGTGACAAACAAACAAGAGTGAAAGATGCTGCATCTCCCAAACTAATCAGCCGTCCACTCAGGGGACTTATGAATATAAAAAGAACATTTTGACAGAGTGAAATATCTTCTGAACAAATCATGTGGAAGAGTCTCACACAGACAGACACCACTCACCCATTGCATCTTTGATTTAGAAAGAAAGACCAGTTCAAGTCCAGCATGGTTAAGTCCATTTAGCAGATTTGGAAACTGTATTTATGGCCCAGTACCGCTTCAGGGAAGTAACCATATAAAAAAGCGATATCTGATTGAGTCACCACGTTCAACAAAGAAGACAGTCCATACAAACACAGATGTGAGACTTTTCTAATCTGTGCCACACTAAAGCTCTGTCAGTCATACTGAAGGATTTTTACTTTAAATAGAAGATACAGAACAGCCAACAGAAATGCATCAAAAGAAACGTGTTACTTCTATGTCTCCCTGAAGACAGAAATGACAATGTGACTAAATTTGAAAACTGAACAAAAAATAATCTGCCATCCTCAGAGACATTAGCGCAGAGTGATGGGATACACAAGTCCTGCATCTCCTGAGCTGTAGACTCGATTAAATGAGCAACCCCACAAATTAGAGATTGCCCACACTCATATACACAGATTTAGTAATAGTGTGCTGGGCTAACAGTCACCCATGATGGTTGAGTGAAAATATCATTTTCACCATGAAAGAAGCCCAGGTCAGTATTAAAGACTAAAGACAGAGCCCAGAAGATAAAGAGGAAGAAGGCAACAGAAGGCAAAGTGAGATCAGCAGCAGATGTTTAGAAGAATGTCTCATAAGACCAGAAAATTAATATACATACAGTATCTGAAGAACCTGATGAAATTATCCTATCATCACAGCAAGGTGACATTCTCTTGGCCTCACACATCTGGGCTGCTGTGTCGCATACAATTTAAGATTCAACCTTGCAGCACTTGGTGAGCAGCCACATTCTCTTTCCCCACTATTACCGGTTTGTAATAGAGTTGTTATGGTATTGAAGCAGGAAAACACAACAGCCCCCCCTGAGGCAGGGTCAGCAAATATAGACAGGTACATGGTCAATGCCCACCCAAAGGGTATACCAACACCAAAGACTCATGAATCTAATCATATCTTAGTGGTCAGTCAGTCACTCAGGTACTGGTATAATGCAGAAACAGCACATTTATACACAAGCCCCCTCTTCACACCTTTTCCTCTATTCTTCTCCCTCTTTTCCTTTCTTTCACTCTTTTCTCTTCCCTCGCTTGGTCAGGGGAGAGAGGTTAGGCACATCATTTGCATTCATTAACATTACATTAGCAGACAGAGTGATCTTTAGAAACCAGGCTGCCGGAGAGTGTCATCTTTAATTCATCATAACCCCACCACCTACCCACCCACCCACCCTGCCGCTTTCTCTTTACCTCCACCTTCTTTTCTCCCTTTTTCCTTTTCATCCACCCATCTCTCCTCACCCTCATTCCCCTCTTCCCTTAATCTCAGTGCATCATTCATCCTCCTCATCCCTGCAACTTTCTTCACTCTCCATTTAACGCTGTCTTTCATCTTTTTCAGTTTAGCCATCTTCATTTGCCTTCTTACTGCCACAGCTCTGTCTTATCTGTGTTTGCATCCTCACTATGCATAAGCTTTTTCAATCTAGGAAGGAGAAGGGACACACCCAAAACACATACACATCAGCCTTCTAACAGCACAACACACACATTATAAGCACCAGTTTTGGAGGCAGGGATCTCTAGGCTGTATACAGGGTTCTCTGGCATAACCTTCTTGACCAGTGCTTATAAAAAAAAATAGCTTCTTATTAAAGGACAGCAGACGCACACAGACGGATCACAACTCCAAAAACCTCCTATCTCTGCTTGTATTTGTGTCTGTATTAGTACATCTCTTTTTCTTTTTTTTTATTTAATTCACAAAGTTAAACTTTCATGTGTTCTGTACACTGATCAGGCATAACATTACGACCACCTGCCTAATATTGTGTTGGTCCCCCTTTTGCTGACCATATGCAAAACAAACTGCAATGCACTGTGTATTCTGACACCTTTCTATCAGAACCAGCATTAACTTCTTCTGCAATTTGAGCTACATCTTTCGGTTCGGACCACGTGGGCCAGTCTTTGCTCACCATGTGCATCAATGAGCCTTGGCCGCCCATGACCCTGTCGCCGGTTCACCACTGTTCCTTCCTTGGACCACTTTTGATAGATACTGACCACTGCAGACCAGGAACACCCCACAAGAGCTGCAGTTTTAGAGATGCTCTGACCCAGTTGTCTAGCCATCACAATTCGGTCCTTGTCAAACTCACTCAAATCCTTACACTTGCCCATTTTTCCTGCTTCTAACACATCAGCTTTGAGGACAAAATGTTCACTTGCTCCCTAATATATCCCACCCACTATCAGGTGCCATGTTGAAGATATAATCAGTGTTACTCACTTGACCTGTCAGTGGTCATAATGTTATGCCTGATCTGTGTATGCTGCACATGTAAAGTGAAATATTTCAAGCCTTTTTTTGTTTTAATTTTGATGATTATGACTTATAGCTCAAGAAAATCAAAAACAGATTATCTCATATTATTAGAATACTTCCTACGATCAAGAGAAATGTCCAGATTCTGAAAAATATGTTCATTTATACATACAAAATTACACAAACACAAAAATCAAAACTTCCAATCACGTGTGTTTCCCCACAATTGCAAGCACATGAAATACACACCATCATCCAGTGTCAAAATGTAATAATTAAGGGATAAAAGTCTTAAATAGTAACACACTGTAAATGAGGCTGCCAAACACATAATGCAGTGAAACTTAAACCATATTTTTCTCACAGTAATGCCCAGGTTCAGCTAAGGTTTCCTATAGCAGTAGACCAGCAGCAATGACCAAGCAATAATCCAGATGGAAGCAGCACTAGCCTCCCACAATCATCACAATACTCATTACTGCTGATATTACCTCAGCCAGCCTGTCTGCTTTTAAGAAACCTGGCAATTTGCTGCAGTAAAATGAGGTAATTACAACTCTTATCAAGCTCCTCACCTCACAAAACAGCATTTAGAGAGAGGGAGACTACTCTCCGATGGTTCACTGGCTGTGGAACAAGGCTTTGGCTGGCTTCCCAATCACTCAGCCACACCCACTCACTGTCATTTATTCTATTTGCAACTCCTGCTCCTACCCACTCTACGTTGTTTCCAATAAACACATTAAAGCAGAAATTTGATCACTTTATTGGCACCACTAGAAAAAAATGACTCCGCCAGTGCCCCAGACTAAAAGTTTGATATGGCTTACATGAGCCATGGAAGCTCAAAGAACAAGACACTGCAGCACAAGAACTGTGCAAACTGTGGAAAACAGGAAAATGACATTCTGCAAAACTCTATGTTGGAGGGCTAACATGGAGAAAATGGCAATTAAATTTTTTCCCATAAGGAGAATGGGTCTACTCTATAGTTTTGACATTTCTAAACTTCACATGTGAAAGTTAGAAGTTAGCTCTGGTTTGCTATGCTGTCATCAATTCTGCCGCCTAGAGACACAATGAACAGACTGACAGAGAAGTACCATGCCCAGGTCACACTGGGACTGCGTGAAGCTGACATTTACAACTATAAGCTATAGCTAATGGACTATCCAGAGTGAGTAAAATCATCTTTGTTTTTCAAGTCGAACAGGAAGTGCTGAATGAACAAAATTATGTCATTCACTTGAAACTCCCACTGCAGTCCCCTTCACTCTAATTAAGTCAGTAAGAATTACCAATTAGCAAGGTCCTGCATGTGTTGGAATACAGTCATGTGAAAAAGAAAGTTTTCATAGGACTCTATACAGTGCTATGAAAAACTGAGTACACCCTTACTGCCTCCATAGGAATTAGGGGGGTAAGCAGTAGGCTTGGTCACCTTGCAGTCACTGAGTCGACCATGAACTCCAAAATATTTTAGAGTCAAATGTGAGGGCATCTGTCCAACAGCTAAAGCTTGGCTTAAATTGGGTCATGCAATAGGACAATGATCCCAAGCACAGCAGCAAATCTACCACATAATAGCTGAAAAAAAGGAAAGGATCAAGGTGTTCCAATGGCCCAGGCAAAGTCCAGACCTCAACCCAAATGAAATGCTGTGGTGGGACCTTAAGAGAGCTGTGCATAGACAAATACCCACATCTAACCTATTGAATCATGGGGTGTATTTAGTTTTTCCCAGGACTGCATAGAGACCTATGAAAACATTCTTTTTCACATGAATGTATGTACATTCTGCTGGAATGTGATGGAAGGAAAACATAATGTTAAATTGAGAGGAATCCATGAATTCATAAAATTCAATTCTAACATGTTCAACATGTATACAACAGTCTAATGATATTGCAGTGTGACTCACCTGGTTGCCTTTTATAGCAACACAGAGACTAGTAGGTCAACGAAGTAGATAGAACTGACTGTCCTCGTCTGTCACACTGTGACACACTTGAACTGAGATAACCATCCTGTAATATGCAGAACCAATATGGAAGGCAGAGAGAAACTGAGAGATAGAGAGATGAAGGAAAAAATAAAGTGGACAGTAAGACAAGAGTGAGATGGAGCGAGAGGAAGGAGGAAGACAGGTACTGTTCATATAAAGAGAGATACTGAATCAGATATGGAAGGAGTAATCGGAGAGACACTGTGATGGAGAGCACATCATATGGCAGCACCCTGTGTTATCTTATCCAGAAATGGATCTAACCTTAGCTGAACAGTGGAGTCACATCATTTCAAACCACACTGTTTCTGTCCTGCAACCAGAATGTACAAAGACGCTCTGCTCTATTTTGTGGCACCTGTACTGTTCATGTTCAGGAAAACACACGAGACAAGACTGTCTCATTTGAACATGAACATAAACATCATGCTAACATCTGAAAAAAGTACATGCATAAACCAATGAAAGACACGTCACGTATGCACACTATAAAATATGCATGTCCATGGACACAACATATACAGTACATGCTCACAACACTCAACACAGCTCTGTTGCTCCTCCTATCACACTGACAAACCCTCAGAATCTGCCTAAAACTGTGGATGCCACCTGTCAGAGCAAAGTGACAATTCCCATCTAAAAGAAAACACAAATAAAGAAAATTAATGCAGGATGTCCTTTATTTCCTAAAGATTAGTTTAGTACATCCCTGGGAGTTTCTCCCCAATAATGAGGCAATGTACCTCTGTCAGCCTGTGTTAAGGGGGGGAGGCAAATACCAGCTAGCAATATCTCATTAAATGCTGTTGTTAACCATGTTTGGATGCACCACTAAATTGACCTGTGCCTCTTCAATAATTCCCCTATTGGCAGAGAGGGAAACAGTCAGGAAATCAGGGAAGAAACCTTGAGGGTTTGATGTCGTGCTCTCCCTCCATCTCATCTGTGGCAGTAAAAGAATGACCTTCAACCACCTTGAACCCACTGGAGCTGAATTTCAATAAAACTCAAATTATCACCCATGCCCATGGGGCTTGGGAAAGGCACTAAGCTTGAATTGACTGCACGTATAAGACGATTTAACAGTCATATGGAGGTGCGAGTGAGTCAATCATATGACACACTCCTTTTTCTCACTGTGAAGGAGTCTCAGCGGTAAGCAGTGGTTACTGTACCCTGTCGGGAGAGGATGCCACTGGGATGGATCACTGATTGTTTTCCACGTGACTAAGACGTGTGTGTGTGTGTGTGTGTGTGTGTGTGTGTGTTAGATCACCAGCACTTACATGTGTGCGAAAGCACATATGCCAACATGCGACTGGGAAAGGTTTATTCAATTTATCTGTGTTCTCCCTTGACCGATGTAGTGAGATGCAGGTAATTGATGCCTTAGTTTGGTATTCCCCAGCCATGTGCTCTCCACCACGGGGACATTGCTGGCTAAGATGGTGTGAATGAGTGAAATCGCGTGGTGTGATCTCACTCCCTTAACTGCGAGTGAGGTGTTCTTTGGGGATCTCGTTAGTGCAGCTCTACTACACACAGACACACGCACACAGCCTCACCAACAACACACATACATAAGCTGTGAATACATCCCAAGAGTGGACTAAACCACTAGAGATGGTGACCGTGGACATTTGCAGGTGGAGATCACCTCTCATTCTCCCCTTTATTCCTTGCTATCTATCTCCATAAAAAAAAAAAAAAAAACGCCAGTGGCCTCTTTAATGCCTCTCAGCAAACACAATCCTTTCCATTAAAAGCAAACACTAAATCCAACTTCTTGCAGCATATGCTCACATGCCTGAGGATGTCTATATATTTTTGGAGATGGGCTTTGTTTTTCCTCCAGGGCTTTACTGGAGTTTGGATTCAGCAGTGCAGGCATAAGAGATAGAAAATAGTCCTAAGGCCAAAAAGAAAAACTTTCAGCAGAGGATCTTGACCTTACAGCATGAGTCTGACAGAGGTGGGTTGCGATTCTCCAATGAGAATCTATAACAAGAGAGAAGGATGGAGGAAAAGAGATAATTTTTACCTTTGGGGAGTGAAAGTGAGAGAGACCTTTTTGACTAGGCCTATATTTGTCTGAAGATCTCTCATACTGCAGTTGAAAATGGTGCATGCCCTCTCTACTTTCCTTCAGAGGTGGGGAAGACCGTAAAAAGGAGGAAAAGGCTTATTCTTTTAGCTCCCAGGAGAAATATGTGTTTGATGTTCCTCCATTTGATGCTGCAGTTTTTATGTCCACCATCAACGTGCCAATTCTTTTCTTTTGTTTCGTTTTTTTTTTTTTTTAAATCAGTTATAAGTAGTTTTTTTTTTCATCTCCTCTCTCACTCTTCCTTCACAGAGTTACTCTGAATGCTAAGCTACAGCTCAGTAAAACACTGAGCTCTTCTGGGAGAGAAAATGTCATTTCATACACATTACATTCAGTCTGTTATGCCACAGGGAGGGTGTGGGTAATTTTGATCTTGTACTACAAACACACACAGACACATGCACACACTGAAACTGACCTCATCTCACTTGGAATCCAGGACGCTTGAGCTTTGGCCCACAATGCAACCTCAAATGTCACAGCTGTCCAGTGACACTAGTGGGGAGTGCAAACATCAGCCATCCCTCTGGCAATCTCAACAGTAGCAATGCCAGTGTCAGCTAGTGCTAACATTTTTTTTTAATCTTGCCATTTTGGATCATCCAAACCTTCTGTTGACTGCTAATATAACAGAGATAACATTGGGTGGATCATAGGATGATCTCCAGAATGTAGTATGACAGGCTGTGGTTTCCATCACAGTTAAAAAACTTCCTACCAGAGGAAAGTAAAGAGCTCTACTTGGCATTCCCACCAGATGAGGCTCTTTTCTGGGGTGCTCCAGGAGTCAAAGTGCAACACTCTGCTCGCTGCGCTGCAACCGTACAGCTAAAGAGCTGAGATGCTTCGTTAAATATGTATTGCTACAGACTCATTTTAAGCTCTTGCCTTACTTCACACGTAAGAGGCAGTGGCAGCAAAAACCTGCTTACTGTACACTTTGCACACTCAGAAACACACATTTACTAATGGCCACATGCAAATGTAAATATAGGAAACACACACAGCTTGCACAGCTGTAAATGCTGATCCAAGCTGACCACCAGGTCAGAATATATGCAGGTGTCCAGTGTGTAGATGTGATTATCTGCTTGTAGCAGAAATTCACAAAGTGGTTTCCAGGTGTCTGAAGTGAACATCACTTATTGAAGATCTACTGTATTTTAGATGAAATTACAAAAATGCTACACATTTTTGGTATGCTGTGTGTGTAGGAGAAAGTGTATACAATAAAAATTTCTTCAAGGCTGCTTGGAGGGACAATTTGGAATTTTATTTATTTTGTGTACAAAACATTAACAAAAATGCTGAGTGGTCAAGAAGATGCAGTTAACTCCATCCATCTTGTGCTATTTTAGTTTGAGTCCTCATGTAAGTTGGGCACTGACAGATGGAAATAAATGCCCTATAGGTGGCATTATATTGATCCAGGGAAGCAATGACAGCTGCTTGGGTTCCAGTCGTCTCTCCAACTTACCCTCATTGTGTTGGAAGAAGCAGAAAGAGCATATTTTCATTATGAATTGTAAGTTAAGCGAAAATGCTATATGTCAACCTGAAGAAATTAATAGTCAGCCCAAAGGAAACACACTTTTCAGGTTTTGTTTAAATATTTTTGCTCTCTCTCTCTCTGTCTCTCTCTCTTTCTCTCTCACACACACACACACACAGACACACACACACACACACTTTATATAAATTCGACCACTGTTATGCCAACAATAATGATGATTCACTTATTTCCCCTGTGGATCTTGAATAGGCTGGAAAAGCATTTGAAGCAATAAACACTAAAACCTTCCACTGACATCCATACAAATCGGTGGATCATAAATTCTTCCAGGCAAGCTGGCTTAAGCTTCTAACTCAACAGCAAATATTACTATCTCAAAAATGAAGTTATTTCACTGCTAAATTAATAAATGATATCATAGGGCTGTGACAGTGCTTAACAAATTTATTAGACCGCCTGTCATTAAAAACAAGAAAGACCATCCACCACCACAAAGTGCTTTAATGCCGACTCTTTCCTTTCCAGTGGGTTCTCGACGTTTTATCATTTTAAACAGGAGTGAGGAATTTCAAACTGAATTAATGTTTTTATACCCAAATTTGAGCCGGCACACTGGACTTCTCTGAGAAGTCAGAAATTAATCAAGCATAACATTCAACTACTAAAATAAATTGTTCTGTTCAGGAATACCTGTAATTTGGCATCTTAATCAAAAAATAATAATGTGCTTTACTATTTTTTTCTCCTTTTTTGTAAAACAGTAAATCCAAAACTTCATGGATAATAACAAAAATTATGTTTTAGCATTAAAAATATCATTTTGATTAAAGAGCCTGTGCACACTGGTGGATTAAGCAGTACAGAAACATAAAAAATGATTTTGCTAATTACCAATACTGTTAATTTAGGGCAGCTGTGGCATAACCCTTACATTGGGTGATGGTCTAATAAATTTGTTAAGCACTGCCTGTCTGAAAGAAAGAGCTAACCAGTTAAACACAATAACCAATGATGTTGAATCTGAAACATATTACTTTTCAACATAATAATGCTTTGTGCTATAATTAACATATATAATATAATAATATATAATCAATATTGGATTTGTGTAGCAACAGAAAAAAAGTTTCTCTCTGACTTTAGTGCCTAAAAAATGTTAAAATTTAAGGTAGGTCTGTTGCACTTTTATAAAACAAGTACATGCCCATGCTACAGTGTTGTTTGATCTGTGATTTCGGTCTGTTGTTAGGTGGTTGCTAGGAACATGATGACGTCATAAAATCTGATACAGATAAGAACCTTCAGAGGCCTAACATGTACCTGTCTGTCAATTTTGGTTGCTCAGCTCCTGATCGTGTAGGAGGAGTTTGCAGGTGAACAAGCAGACAGAGATTTCATGTATTGCAGTAAGATACTGAATTCTTTATCACAAACATCATTACAAGCCAAATTATTTTTTCCCACAGTAAGACAAAGTTCAAATAACAAGCCTACGTCAAAACAATATAAGATCATATTTATACACTGCATGATAGGAAACCAACTCCACAAGTCTACAACACATGTCAAACAACTTATGACTAACTGAAAAACAAAGCACAATGTGGCTTTGGTGATAAGCAGAGTACATACAGCAGTTGGATGAATAAGATAAGATAAAGACACCTTGTGTGATGGTGGCGATACCACACTACTTTAAAAGGCAATTTTCCAAATGTTTGCTAGTACACATTTCATAAAATGCTTTTGCTAAGGCTTTAAGTGTATGCTGAGCAAATATGACTACTATTTCACAAAGTGTTTGTTATCTGCGGTCGTGGAGTTATTAATGTAGATGGGTGCTGGAATGACTCCCAGAGAGTTTTCATACACTACTACTTCTCTTTTCTCCTACCCAGGGGTGTTGTTAGCCTGTGTCCCCTGGCAGCTCACTTGACATAATGAGGCTGACAGACCTAAACAAACACAGGTGGAGAACATGGGTAGACAAAAAAATATATATATATATCAAGTATAGTCATAGGAGATGGAGGAGTGAGGTGAGCAACTTGCTATGTTTGGCAAGATGCACGACAACTGCTGTATAGTTTGTGGCTAGATGTGATACAGCATGAGTCATAACACTTCTTTGTTTCCTGTCTGTGCATTACTATCATAGTCTTTATTTCCTTTTTTTGGGAGTTTTTCTGCTCTGCTTTACACAGATGCAGTTGTAAAAAGGCATAAAGTGATAACTGAAAGAAAATGCACTGTGCTATCTCCTCCTTTCTTTATTCCTTCTTTCCTTCTGTTTATCATTTGCTTCTCTGTCCTTCTCCCTCTCTCTCCCCAGGTGTGCTGGTCGCTGGGGCTAAATGATGAACAGAGCCACAGTGTCTGCTGTCTCTAATAGGGACATTATGCAGGAGTATGGGAGAAGCACTCACACCAGGCTCGTAAATCACATAGACTCCTGTAGAGAGACTCACTGCAAGGCCTCACTGCTCCACTAACCCTGCAATAGATACACAAATAAAAATTGAAAAGTCTACTCAGACACACACATGCACATATGCAAACACATATTGAGTATTTGCATACATAGACACGAGAATACAAATTAACACACTCACACAAGCGCACATGTGCGCTTGTGCTGTGACTGCACACTCCATTTACCTGACCCCCAGTGCGCAGTCACCATTTGCCATGTAACTACTGAGACAAAATTCACTTACATCTGTCCAGTGACAGCACCTCTGTAGGACAGTGTGCCACACCAGAGCTTGTGTCAATGTGACTGAAGTTTGACAGAGGAGTTAAAGCATTATTAGTGCTCCCTGTCACAGCCCAGCTCACACAGAGGCCCGCCAGTGGCACAGGTGAGGTAAACACAGGCCCCATTTAGCATATTACCCATCAGTCAACACGACAGGCAAAGGAGATAAAGAAATGCACACCCACTGTGAGTGGGAAAACACGCACTCCAGTCTGCTCCATCTCTCAAGGAGGGCTATATGAAGGTATTTTGGCAGGTGTGTGCTCAGGCAACCCACACTCACATACCCACACAGAAAGAAATGGCATGCAGAAACACATGCTTTAGTGAACACACACAGGCTGATGACAGAAGAGGCATTACTCAAAGTGAAATATCTCAGAAGACAAGCGTTTCACATAGCTAATTGACTGTGATGCACCAGCACTAGTATGCTTTGATCCTTTATTTTCTTATTTATCCCTCAATTTACACTTTATTTGCACAAATACAGTATGGGAAATTCTACTTAACAGGGCATTTCTTTATTTGATTTGTAAGCCACAAATCCTTGAATATATACCCAACTGCAGAAGCAAGACTTATTGCTTCTATGAATGTGCTAATCTGGAAGGTGGGGAATTTTATTTCCAATCTCTTTTTATATAACTATCACCTTACAATAACATACTCCATCTGAAACTGTGAAAATGAGGGGAAAAAAGTGAAAATCTTAGGTACAACTAATTCTCAAAGGATGAGCTCTAACAGTGGTAAGGTCTTAACAATCAACATCTTACCAAAAGGCAGGGGGCCGTGATGTGGCAACAAGGACTTAGACAGCAAAGCTGTTTGGACTGCAGTCAGCTGACAGAGTAGTAGGGAGTCCTGTTAAAATGCCCTCTCCATGGGAGACCATGAACTAAACTGACCCCTACAGACTTAGTCAAATGTTGACACTCATAACTACTCTCAAGTTTTGTTTTAAAGGCATGTCAGATATGAATATGATTATGAATATATGATAATATATACAAATATACATACTGACAGAGGAATTCTGAATAACCAGCAGGCTGCAGGAGCCCTTTGATTTCACTATGCCTATTAACTGTGACACAATGGCAGACAAGTAGGATGTAAGAAAAAAATAGAGGTGTGTTTAAAAAAAAAAGAAAAGAAAGTGAGGCTGGCTGACAGAACGTTTGATATAGCAGATAAAAGGGAGACAGCATGCATGCATACTCTAACCGCAATATTTATACGGTCTGCTGGTATTTGTCTTACATCTTTGAAATGGCATGAAGCAACCTTTATCCTCCCTGAAGATAATGGATTGTGAACACAAAACCTCCTCCTCGAACCTCGTCATCTCGCCTTTCCTTACTTCCCATCATCAACAGACTGTTGATGACGTGCACACAGCGGCACAGACATAGACACACAGACCTCTGTCAACACTCCCTGAGGCAGTAGTGTTAATTCCTCTCAGCCTATTCTCAGTCACACATGGCTGTAGAGGCAGTCACCAGTGGAGCCTCACTGCTAGATTAACCTTTGCTCTTGCCACAGATCTGTTTTTCAGAGGGACCGGCAGTCGGACAGGGGCCACGGCTGGCAGATAGTAACTCATTGTCAGAACACTGTCAGCACTGGGCCCTGCATTAGCAGCTTTTGAAGAAAGGGACCGTTGACATGGGCAGGATGCCAGCCATGAAGAAAAACAGACCTAGTGCCCCACACAGCACTTAACCTGACCTCTCCACTCAGGATGTGGGAAAGGGTGGAGGAGTGTGAGTGTGAGTGTGTGAGCTGTCCTGTGAACATGCGTATACATGGGTGGCAGGGAGAGTTAAAATGACTTCTCTATGCCTTAGAAAGTGTGTATTTTGGCTGGTGATAAAATGCATTGTAAGAGGAAGGGAGAAAAAAAAGAAGTACTGGCCCTATCTACTAATTTCTCTGTCTGTCACTATAGCGCATAATGTCCAATACTGTGGTCTGCGGTAGATTTACTTAAGGTCACATGTCACAGTGAGTGTAATGGACATGTTCTGGTGAAATACAGGCAGTGGAGCTCAAGCTGCACTGTTTAAACAGAAGCAACAACTTAGGAACTTGTAAAAACAAAGAGGTTAGCAAGCTCTTACCTAGAACTTAGTTAGCTCTATTATAATAAACCCACACTTGGGAAAACAGTGGTTGGAGACCAAGGCACAACCAAAATTACTGCGAGTGTGTGCAGTGAACTGGCAATCTCATTGCCCTTGAAATGGTTGCTTCAAAGACGGGACCAGGACTGACTGACTGCGACTGAACCTCATAGATTTGAAATAGACATTTAGACATTCATTCCTCCATAAATAGTGACGTAGTTGCTGCAGAACGCCAACTTAACTATAAAATGACATCGGCAACCTTGTCAACCTTGCTTCTATGTAGAAATATAACCAGAATACAACCAGTTGGCGACCAGTTGAGTTGAGTCCCCTATGGCATAGAGACACGTTTCATCAGCGCACACTGATTTAGATTGATTCCAACATGTTGGCAGTCTGTCTGAGAGTGACTGCAGTCAGTCCGAGTCAGACTGCTTGGATTGTTTGAACGGGTGGCCTCCCACCAGGCAACCTGTGCAGTCACCATGCGATCGAAAATGGTTGCCCAGAGGTTGAGGGTGTTGCATGCTCAATCTCAATTGGTCACTGCAACTATTTGCAATGGGTCACCGAATGTGAAATAAATTCAACGCAATCACCAGGCAACCACTTATTTTTCCTAGTTGCAAGGAGGTTGCCGTCTTATTTTCACTCTAGCGTAAAATTCAAACTCATGTTTTTATTCTTCATGCATAATTTTAGGTATACACATGGACAGAAATACAGTAAACGGAAGGTTTGCACATGAGCTTTAGTTAGGATCTGTGGTTCAAGTAATAGAGTGACCCTCATGTACAGCAGCAGAACTAAGTAGTGAGTGAAACTATAGAATCAACTGGATGTGAAGCATTTGTTTAGCTGTAAAAAATCAATGCTAAATGCCTTTCACCATAATCAATGGAATACACTTACAACACTTTCTGACTGGTCTACATTCTCACTTACAGCACTCAATTAAGTCAAGATGATTACCTGTTGTGCTGCAGCGATGAAGAAATAAATGGTTTAGACTTTCAAACACATCTTTTAACTTAATAGACTAAAGGAGACCTCACAGAGTAGAGGGACTGCGATATGAAGTGAGACACAATAAGAATGTGAAACTGTGTGATAAGGAGACAACATCATAGACCTTCTGAAGTGCTGTGCCATAGTTTTGATGGAGATATTGGCCTTTTCTGGCACAGTCTTTAACAAAGCAGCAAAAGTATAACAGACAACTGATTTCCTGAAAGCAAAAGATGGTCAGGTGCCTGTGCACATTCCAGTTTCACCTGCTTTGCTTCCAAACCCATGTTTAAATGATTTATAATACAGAGGAGGGAACAGAGAGATGGAGCAAGGGGCAGCTGCCAGCAGCTTTGTACCTCATTGTGTGGTTTGAATAACACAGAATGGCAAGATAGTACCAAACAAAAGCAGAACAGGAAAAGACCACTGAGAGTTCCTTTCAACCCATGTCTCTTTCGTTCTCCCCCAACGCTCTACTCACTCCCATGTCACACAGGTGAGGCTTTTTGCTCTGCTGCTTAACCAGTGGAAAGACATTCTAGCCAATGAGGTTCCCAAGTGGGTAATGTACTCTTTACGGCACCTTATTCTCAACTAAGAGCAGGTTGGGGCTGAACTGCTTGTAACAGCAGGCTCAGCCTAGAAATTGAGCAGGCAGGATGTGGGACTTGTCGGCCTGGCAGTTGGAAGGCTGTGAGTGAAAAAGTGATTTGGGTTTTAATGAAGCGCTGATGAATGGGTCTCAGACTCCGGTAGCAATAACTCAAGGCCCAGGCGGAGACACACGCCTGGCAGGGATAAGAGCTGCACGCTGCTGGTTCACGGCAGGGCCACGTTATCCTTACATTTCTTAGTTGGACTAGATAGACATGACATATATTGTTTAACATCTTGTTCATATAGAAGCAAAAGTGGTTCAATTTGATTCTTTAGTGTATATTTTTGGGGTTTTTTAGAGTGGGACAGGCTACTCTGTGGGTATAGGCAGATATGTGCAGGAGTGTATTGTACTTTCATGTAAAATGCAGCCATGCAGCCAAAAAGCACATTAAATGTTCTGCTTATTATGACAAAACCAGTGCCCAATAAGTGTTCCCCATTACAGAGAATATAGAAAAATCAAAGCACATTATATTTATTATGCTTCTTGAGTTATGGCATCTTTTATAGTCTATTCTATAAAATCATCGCAATATTGCTCTTAGTCTTATATAGCCACAGATGATGTATTTTCCATTTATGAGCAGCAGTGTAGATTGTTAGGAACTGTAGAGGAGATGTTCTTGAGGTTCTGACATTGAAAGATGTCACATTTTGTTGCTGCATATCCAAAGAAAGGACATGCAAAGTTGTGGCAGATTTGAATACCCTGACATGGATAACAGGATTAAATTCATCTCTGGGTGGTGGCCATCAAATGTGTCATTGTAAAAACTGTAAGCTCATCAGTAAAATAAGCAAATATAATTACTGGAAGTACAACATGCTATAAAATAGAGAAACTACATTTACTTTTTTGCAAAGGATTTTTGAAGGGTGGGTCAATGCATGTGTTTCAGTTTTAGTTTGAATCACTGTATGTATTGTATGTTGCAGAGGGGCATAACACTGTACACTCAAACATAATTCAACACTGACGCCCAGCTGTTAACTGGTTTTCCTTACTGTTAACCATTGGCCTGATGAAACTACTTTGCTTTTCACAATCATAGTATTGCCACTTGTAAGGCATAATTATGCTCATATGCCTCAATACCCCCTTGGTATAAGCTTTGTTACATGCAGATTAACCAGTCAGTGGCACATTGTACACAATATAGGCAGCCAGGGAGCCCTCTAGAAATAAGTGGCACAAAGTGATCTCAACAGCAATTGGCTCAAAAAGCTCACTGTAGCTCTCAAGGCTCAAAGATCTTCTAGTATCAAGAAGAGGAAAACGCTTTTAAGTGAAGAAGGAAGTAGAAATGGAAGGTCAAGGTAAAAGTAATGGAGTAATATAAGTAATAATTTGAATATTTTTATTCTGTTATATAACATGGTTTACATGTAAAATTAACAAGTGGGTAGCTCCTTCAAACTGCTAGCAAGCAAACTAGTTTATCACTTGAGTGTGACTTACATTTAAGAAAGAATAATTAAAATTCAGCAAGCAGCTGAAGATATGCATGCCTTCACTCAGATGAAAATGGGTACAGTAAAGGATGGGTTGAAAACATCTAACTATAATCTTAACTATAACCACTGAGCTGTCAGAGTTCCACACTTTCATAAAGCCAAAACAAGAGCAATAACGTGAACTAATGCACTTTTATTTGTTGCTAAGATTAACAGATGAATCCATGTTTTTGCACAGATTTTGGCTTTTTCATGGCTGGAAAAGTTATAATGATCATAGCAGTACAAAGGCATGAGCACACACACACACACACACACACACACACAAGCACACACTCACTCACTGGCATGAAACTTTCCACTTTTAATCATAAGCTACCATATGTCTCCTTTATAGATCTCCTGCAGTCTCACTCTGAGCCAGGCAGCACAGATTTTGGGGAGTCCACCTGCGATGGGTTTAAATCCAGCAATGCAACTCGGGTGTTGTGCTGAAACTTCTCCACTTGGTTTCACAGTGGCCCAAAGCCAGTGCTGAGAGTCATACTCAGTTCACAAAAGAGCTGGTGGGAAAAAAAACCCAAAAGACAAGCTCATGAATACTTATGCCTTAGTAATTAAACTCTTCCCGCTGCACTATGCTCTCTTTTCCTCCTACTGCTTCTCTTTTCTTTTTGCCCTTCGTAGTCTCACAGACCCAGACATACCTTTCTCCATCTAAAGGACAGAGCAGACTGGAAAACAGACGGATTCTAGATTGTACCAAGGCAATCAGGTATTCCAAGACAAACCTTGGATGCCTTTACTGTGCGGCACCTGTGCCAGCAGCAATGCACATCTGCCTTACATCTGCTCATTTCAGGTGATTAGCTAGATGATACGGTGTATTCATACACTTTCTAAATGCTACCCTGCAGTAACAGTACCTGGTGTCTCCCTAGATTATAAACACCACTTACCTAAAACACACTACTTAGAAATAAGTGGTGTTCTAAAGCCAAAATAAGTGTAAAATTCACGTTCCCCATCTGTCCTGTTAGGCTTGTTTAGAACATTAAAAATCAAATATATCTTGTTGTTTCTTCGGTATGCCTGGCCTTGGAATCCTAACTCTTCTGCATGCTTAAGAATAACCTGTCAGACATGACACCTACTTCACAGCAAAGATGACCCAACAGGCAAACAAACACATGCAAGACTGACTCAATAATCAGCCCACATACCAGCAAAAGACAGCAACGGAAATTAATTCCTAGTTTCAGCAGCAATGTCAACTTGTGTTAATCTCCAAAAGCTGACATTTTAAATCCTTGTGTTTCCATTTTTTCCCTCTTTCTCTGTATGAATGTCAGCACAGCCTAAAGGTGGACCTGCAAAGCATCCATCTTTTGGACTGTTTGATTAAGTGACGGGGACGGCAAGACAAAGCATCCAAATAGCCAACATTTCAAACACCAGATTACGTCAAATTAAATACATTCAGGGCTGAGAAGACAAAAGCAAATGCTATCGGTATTAACTCAAGATCTGTTGTGTCTATATGCATTTGTGTGTGCACTAAAGAGAGGGTTATGGACAATGAGAATAAACCCTATTAAACTGTTACAATAACAACAACAGCACAACATAATGCAGTGTTAAGGTATGAATTCATAGGAATCCAAATTGAGAGTCACAGACAACCGGTGCTGGGTAATTTGCAATTAATATCAGTAATTGAAGCAATTAACTTTGTTTTGTTGTGGAAAGGAAACCATTTAGACACTCATGCATGCAAGAACACACAAACATACTTCCTCACTTCTCAGACGCGAACCCAAAAAAAATGTATGCAGTCTCTCTCTCACATATTCACACACACACAGACACAAGCATGCCTTCACTGAGGTGCTCGATGATGGCTCAGCTACAGCTCACAGTGGGTCCTTTATTTATACTTCTAAGCCTACTCTAAATATAATGCTGATATACTAAAATCAGCATGTACAGTAAATGACAAGAGGAGACTTACTATTCAGATTAATATTTAACAAACTGTTAAAAGGCATTCCAAAAATCAGTGTTGTCTTTCTCATTTCCACAGTATACCAGATGGTGGTCTTCTCACTCCTTTGTTAACACATTTTCTTTTGTGTTATTTTTGTGTCTGCTCTACCTCACTGTACCAATAGAAAGATGAGGTCTTGGACACAAAGCGATCTAAAAGCATCCGCCCCTCGCTTTTTTAACAATGGCTGCTCAGATAACTAGCTTGCAGTCTTTCATGTAGTAATACAAATGTCTGCCCAGTCTTCAGGGTGAATTTTTTAGTACACTTGCTGCGATGGGAATAGCCACATGGGCAATGGATCATGTGCATTCCAATAATTCACTTAGGGAGAGCAAAGTTTATAGTTTTGTAACATTTTGTGTGTTTAAAATAAACTAGGTGGCTGTTCAGGTGATGTAAATATGCAGGGAATTTTAACTGTTATTTAAATTACAGCTCTCTAGATCTGATGAACTTATATTCTTGACAATCTTTATTTGGCTTAGTATCTAATTTTAGATGAATTTTACAGATCATTAAAAAGGTGCTATATTGCAGCATTTTATTATGAAAGGTAGGTCACAGCTACATAGCTACAGTGCTTAACAAATTTATTAGGCCACCTGTCACAAAAACGAGAAAGACCATCCACCACGACTCACGAAGTGCTTTAATGCCAACTCTTTCCTTTTCAGTGAGTTCTCCATGTTTTACCATTTTGAACAGGAGTGAGGAATTTCAAACTGAATTCACATTTCCGCACCCAAATCTGAGCCGGCACACTGGACTTCTCTGAGAAGTCAGAAATTAATCAAGCACAACATTCAACCACTAAAACTAATTTTTCTGTTCAGGAATTCAAGTAAATAACTGTAATTTGGCATCTTAATCAAAAAACAATAATGTGTTTTACTATTTTTTCTGCTTTTTGTAAAACAGTAAATTCCAAAATTCATGGATGACAACAATAATTATATTTTTGAATTAAAAATATCATTTTGATTAAAGAGCTTGTGCATACTGGTGACTTAACCATTACAGAAACATAAAAAAATGATTTTGGTAATTACCAATACTGTTAATTTAGGGCAGCTGTGGCATAAGCCTTACATTGGATGGTGGTCTAATAAATTTGTTAAGCACTGTAACGCAAGACAGTCCTATTTCTCAGTACGTGTGGGTTGGCTGTGTCACTGTAGCGATCCTTCGTGTCAATAAGATGCCTCTATTTTGAGTCTCTTGTCCTGGGGACAAAAGCTCTAACATCTGGGACTGTAGCAAAGCAGCACATTAACCACAGGTTAATGCACATTAACATTTTTAACTTAGAGTGGCCCTCCAGTTTGCAGCAGATCTCCTGGAGAAGTTCAAGCAAAAACAGGATGCAGTAATGTGTTAAGACCTTTGGCATTTATTTACCACTTCTGGTATAATATGGAAAACATTAACCCCTCTGGTGGAATAAGGATTTCACATTTAAAGGCTTGTCCACTAATATTTTGCTCTCCATTGTAAAGTTTTTATAGTTTAATAATTAAGCAATTGTGTTTAAATGTACCCCTGTTGTGATCATCATCATACTTCTGGTTTGAATGAACAACAGTTAACTGAACAGCTGTAAAATCATGGTAATGCCAGTTTTCTTGCTTTTCATATGTATGTCAAAGTTTATATATGGCTAAACACTTCGATTAATTTCCATATATGTGGTTAATATGGCATAGGACTAATGTTTATGTTTGTGAGTGCTTATTTGATGCTGCTGTTATGTAGCGTTTCAGTGTTTTCCAGAGAAAAAGGTTATATTTTTCCTCATTTAAAAAGAGAAGACCTTCTGTCAAAGTAAAACCTAAACAGGCTATTTGAATGACTTCTGATGAAGATGTTGTTTCTTTAAAAGCCTTGAGTTATTAGTTAGTTATACATTCCTAGATCTGACCAGATTGCGTAGTGCTACATTACAGACAGGAGGCAATTTTACTTACAGTGTATGAGTCTCATCACATTTATCTGATGAAAAACTTGCATACTCGAAAAAATTTGAATTGCGTAGGAATTAGAGACTGTGTTATACAGCTAACTTGTAGCGAGATACGAGAGAGAGTATTACAAACTAAGCCAATCTAACGAGCTGCTAGCTCTAGTCTCACATTTAATGGCCAGATATGAGAGCTATCTGAGTTATCTTATCTTTCCATCTGACACCATCTCTGTCTGTCAGACTACTTATTTAAAATTTGGTATATATACCACAGCTTTTTATTGTGTAGCATGTGTCTCCCTGTTGCTGCCAAATCACTTCAATCAATTTTTTATGACCAATTTTATAATTATTTCAACAGTTTCTACAGTTATCCATACTGCTGTGAGACGCCGTCTTTCTGAAGTTTTGCTGCTGATCAATAAGCGGATTTAACTTCACACAAAAGACTGCTCATCTGGATTCACCACAGGAGCCTCAGAATCCCGCCGAGGTTCGGGAATAGTGTCTCTCTTTCCTTGTGTTCTTTTTCAGTCCTGCTTTTTCTTCATGTTCACCTTTCGTCTATTAATCCCTGTCTTTCATGCCAACAGGAATGGGCAGATTAAGGCTGGAAAAGTATTCACACAGCACGCAAACCCTTTGCACTCTTGCTATTTATCCTCTCTAACCCACACTCTCTTCAAAAATCGTGTGTGAGGATGTGTGCAATGTATGCGAGCCACTATGGGGTTTCCATGTAAGTGCGCGAGGTGTGTGGGTGGTACAGTGCTTTACAACATGGTAAAATGTACAGTGAACAGCCCTTCACTACTTCCTATAATCCTGTTTAGATTCATCTGGAGTGATGCTCAACACAAGCGCGCACACACACATGCACACCTTTGTGATTCCATCATTTTTCCTATAACACTATAATTTATAGATTTATGAGGGGATTTTGTTTCTTTGAAAACAGAAGCAAATCCCAACAGTGTAAACAGATTATTGTCCACACAACATAAGTGCACACATAGTCACACACACTTATTATATACATACTCAATCCTTTGTCTTCTCCTTCTCACTTTATCTATCACACACATCCACTCCACCACAGCTTAGGGTTTGTTTTTTTTTCTTTTTTTTGTGAGTTTGCAAAAAGGATAAGAAGCACCTGTTAAGAACAGACCTGTTTGTCTTTGACACAGTCTTAATGGAGTTAGCGTTTAATTCCTTTCACTCTCCCCTGTCATTATTGTGCTTACTTCATCTGTGGGCATAAACCAGACCACCTACAAAATCGCACATGTACACACTCAAGCTGCAGTTTCACTCTTGCTGAGCCTTTGCGGGACTTCAACACCAAAGCAAGCAGTCTTTAACAGATGATGGGTAAAGACTGGCAGCATCTAATAAAATGGTATTAGGCTGTCCAATCTGTCCAGTTATGTTAGGACTAATGTTTCTGCATTCCTTCTCATTGCAGATGGCCTGAGATACGGAGTCCTTTTGAAAACTACTTCAGAGGCAAGGGCTGCACAAGAAGACTTCTCTCTGGTCACTTTTACATGTTTGTTCAACCACAGATGTCCACAACTTTGTGCACACATTTTTTCCTTGAGTGGTGCTGGTGCTATTTCTATCAACCATTAATGTTTTGCACTCAGCAGACAGGTGAAGCGAAGACAGTGTCACTCAGGTTGACAACAACTCGTTACGTGAGTGTAAGTGCAATAAAAGCTGCCTGCAGCAACGAACGCTAGCCCTGGCCAGAGCATTAGCAGCTCTCCTGTTATTCATATTACAGCTGCATCCCTCAACAAGAACAGGAGAACAGGCTTGACCCAGTATTCCTCCTGGCTCTACAAGACAAAATTTCTAAGGTTACCTCAGAGCTTTCATGGGGATAGTGAATGATGGGTGCCCTGTCATTTAAATCTGCAGACACGTACCATGACAAAACAGGAAAGGTGCGCATGTCTTCTGTCTTCAGTGTGTATGGCCACACAGCAATATAAGGAACAAGGTCCCAATGCTCATAAAAACATCCACAGTAAAAAATATCCAGTAAAAACAAAAATATTTGGGTGTAAAGATGACCCACATACCCCACAGAAAAGGTGAACTACAAGTAGAGATACAACACAACTTACTTACTATCATGCCATAGGAAGCATGGCTTCAGTTACAACAAAACACTTAGTTGCTGGTGCTAATTACACAGCTCAGTGGAATCATCTGGCTCTGTCTTAGATGGCTGCCTACCCATGATCTATAGTACGTGTGTGTTCTACAGATCCTCAATGAATGAGTTTCTCAGACAACAAAGACTGAATGGTGGTTCTTTTTTTTTTTTTTTGCATTATGTGTCAAGCCAATGCAAGACAGAGCAACATTTAATTAACATTTATAATTGTGCCTTGAAGGCTGCCTCGATTTAGTGGCAGCTTCATCCACAGCTGATTATGTTGCAATGATGAGGTTAATGGTGCTGGATATTTGGCTGCTTGGCAAACAGTAAACATGAGGATGCCGCAGGGCTTGTGTTGCCACTGGTAACCCCATATTCAGATGTGAATGAATAGGGTCTGTATGTACGTGTAAATGGTAAATGATCTGCACTTACAGACTTCCTTTAGCTACATTCTACAAAGAGTTTTACAATGCGCTTCTCATTCACCCTTTGACACACACATACACACACACACACACACATACCAATGGATGGTAAAGTACTTGCGTACCATTGGGAACAACCTGGGGTTCAGTGTCTTGGCCATTTGGGCATGTAAAGGGGTCATGTGCTGAATTACCTAGTGGACAGCCTACCAGCCACCTAAGTCGCAAATGCCCATGTGTGTACTTGCATATCGTCACATGACATTCACTTGACAGAGCCTACTTACATCTTTCCAGTATAACAGTGATTCACTTTTAGAGTTGCTGTCCACAACTTCAACTGCAGTTTGGTATCAGTAAGCACTGTGGAATTGTGCTATATTTAAAAACAACACTTCTACCAGACTGTCATGGTAGACTGAGTCATATTGTAAGTCACAGACTAGTTAGTGTCTTTGTGCGTTTCTCTGCACTGTCTGTTAGATAGAAATACCACAAAGTTGTTGAGCCACTCATTTGGAGCAAATTGAGCTACAGCCTTTCAAACAGAGAATCAGGGGCTGAGCACCAGTCAAAACGCACACTTGGTAAGGCACATTTCAGCCCACAACACTCAAGCAATGCTGTTCTGCTTCACCAAGTGTACTTGACTTTCTGCCGGTATTAACGTAAAAGTCACTGCCCTCCCTTCCCAATGTCTGTCTACTATGTTGTCCTGCCTTTTCCTTCCTTGGTCCATCTTTCTCTCCGTTCTTTAATGTGAGTTCTTCCCTACGCGTATAAAAACTGTAAGCCTGGAATAACTGGTGTACAACTGAGGCCTGCATTTATTGTTAACAAATCATCTACAACACAACAAAGCATTCATTAGGACAAAGTGCCAAGCAGCCTCTTACAGTGGCGAAGATGGAATTGATAGAGCAAAGACAAACCTGCGATCACATAAAGAATCAGAGAGTCACCCAGAGATCTGAAACCCATTAACTCTGGTGGTGGCTAGAAGGAATGGGGTCTGCATTGGCCTATTTCTGTAGGCTCTATATCTCATCAGAGGCTCTCACCCTCGACTTCATGTTGTGTGATTTATTTGGCCTTAAAGTCCTTCCTTAAAAAAAAAAAAAAAAAAAAAATCAGGTGTGTGCAAGTCGGCCTCATCTGTGTTCCATCACCGAAAGGCCTTGAGCCAGTTACCATGGAGATGGGACACAGGTGTTCCAGTTGCTCCCCAGACACTAGTGATGTCATCGTGGAACAGGAAGAAGAAATAGTTCCCGCTTAAAATTCCCGTCGCATACAGGGATACTTAATCTTTGCAGCAACATAGTTGTGACTTAGAAGTTTATTCCAACAAAGTTCTGGGTCACCAATCCACACCATGGTACTGAGTTTGTTTCACAGAAGTTCATTGAGTGAGCAATGCAGAGCAACCTAGAGCAGCAACTTCTTTTTCAGGCAGGTACAGTCATGAAAAAAAGTACCAAGTGATGTGCACAAAAGGGCCACTCTGGATCATTTGTGCTAAATATCACTGGGTGGTCAAGAGGAGGAGGACAAGTCTTAAATCAATGTCTATTAAATGATTTGAGTACATTAAAAAGGCTATTCATTAACAAAATAATTAAAGACTCCTGCGCAATACCATTATCTTCATAGTGTTTTTATGTGAAAGAATTTGTGATTAGCATTTAATTTCTTTCCTTGTGATGACTTCTCTCACTATACATGCACTAACATAACTGAGGCACTTGGAAAAATGGGAAACATCAGGTCTCAGGTCTCAACTCTTAGAGGAAATGAGCTGCAGCGTCCACCAATCACTTTAGATAATGGAGAGATTTATTAGAACGAGGCTGCTGCTGCTGCTGTGCCAACCCTAATTAATTTTCCTGTGCATGTGAGAGAGAGAAACAAAGAGAGAGAGACTGTGAATGAAAAAGGAGAAAATGGAATTAAGTATGAATATATGCAAATAAAATTAGGTGTTTTTCCAAACATGTCCACATAGGTAGGGATTTTCGTTTTACTGGAAGCAACAGGTTTCAACCTGCCCTGTGCTCTCTTTGTTTTGAGACATTCTAAAACATGTGGGCTTGGCAAAACAGGGACCTATAGATCAGACAGCCAAGCCCAGCCAGATGGCCCTGGCCAAATAGCCTCCCTCTCTGTCAACTTCACCACTAATTAGAATGTTTACATGGGACCACATATGTCAGAGTCCAAGTTTAAAGGCTTCCTAAAGGAGCAGAAAAATTTGTGAGGTTCTAATAAGTGGTGATGCTTTGGCTGAACCTTTACAATTATCATAACTGTATTAAATTTGAATGTTTTAGGCCTGTGACAGCATCACTTTCTTAACCTACAAGCTGAGTTACATTCTTACTTCTTCCTAGCAAGTTAAATAAAGCAGTGTCAGAGTGACTATCGGGTCGGTTTTATTACTATGATTCACACTCACTTCTCTCCTCAAACATAATAAACACGGTGACGCAGTTTTAGAAGGTAAGCAAACTCAAAAAACACCTTTATTTTTATACCAGGAAAGAGGAGGTTTATCAAGATGTGACGAACAAGCGGCTCATACACCAACAGTCTGTTGGCCCTCCTATCATTATAATAGCTACTAAGTGAGAATAACAATGCCTCATCCTCTTTTTTAAACCACTGCCCCAGTTCTTTTGTCCTATCAGTCTTAACTTCTGCAGCCAGTTAAATACTTTAGCGCTTCCTTTTCCCCCCATAACACATGCCACTATTTTAATCTCTTCCACACTCTGCTGTGTTACTCTACGGGCCTCACAGCAGTGTGATGGGTAACACCATGGGAACATGTTGAGTGTCTACAAAATGTTTTAACATGCAGTCAGAATGAGTGCAGATGGGCACCAGGCCAACTGCACTCATTGTTTTATTTGTAATAATGGTTTCGTCTTAACAAAATATCTGTCAGCAGAGGCTTTTGATGTCTCTGTCTGTGTGTGAGGGAAATTTATATATGTGAATCATAAGCAGTCATAACTTGTGTAGAGATACTTTCAATCACTCATCATGTTTTATTATGAGTCTGCGTGTCCATGTGTGTCTCTGTGAGTGATTGTTTTTTGATGCTGTGCTACGCCTCACCATACATCTTCGTAAAGACAGGGCGACTGGGCAGGCCCTCCCTCTAGATGGTGGTGTGGTGTAAATCAGAGTTGATTTGGCTTTGTGCCACAGATGTGTCAGCTCTCTACGTCCAACAGGGTTCCAACAAATAGCAGAGGATGTCAGTCACATCACACTCCATAGATCTTCCAGAAGGCTATAGTATCCCCTCTGCCTTTTGAAGACAGACTTTTCGGTAGTGCCCCCTGCATGTCCCTACTACGGATTTGCAGCAATACAATGTCATCTCTCTTCCCCTCAAATAGGCCTGTCAGAGTATTTCCACTGGATCAAAAGCCCAGATGGCTACAGTCAGCAGGACAGAGAGGGGAAGCCTCTAGAATAAAACTGGAATGGAATCAGATGACATGAAATATACTGGGTTTAAAATCTCATTGTACTGCAAAAACATGGGGAATAGATCTACATTCATTCTGCTCAAACAGATGTAGCTGGAGATTGTGAGAAAACACATAAAAAAAAATGGAGGAATTGAGAATATTTTTTTCTCAAAACCATACCTGCTACCCTCATGTTACAGTTGTTTTTCATAAGGAAGCTCAGCACTGGTCCCATTTCTCTGTGATTGTGTGTCTGTGCACGCTTGCTGCCATGTCTGCTTGCTGTGTGTAATTCCTCCAGCAACCATGACAGAGGAGAAACTGTACAAAGTGTTCGGCGACAAAGCATTGTGTGTTCATGCTGCTGTTCTCTTCCTGCCTCTGCAGTAGGACAAGCAGATTGATGCTACGGCAGCAGAACACTATTCCGCTGGCATGTCAGGTCACTGGCTGCACTCTGTGCCTCAGGAGAGAGGCACACAAACACGTTCTCTGTTTTTCTATGTCCTCGTCTACCTTGTTCACTTTCTCTTCTTCTTCCGCCAGCCCTTCTTCCTCCCGAAGTTGAGTTTTACAAAGTGCCACCTGTTATCACCAACTTTTTACCGCCTGCAGACTCACTGAGTTTTCTCCAGTGACTAACCTCTCCAAACATAATACAGACTAGGACAGAGTGCAAGGGCACTTTGTATCAAGCCAAAAAGTAAACACTTGAGACAAAGGCACTCTAGAAGTCTATTAGCATAACTGATATCAGCACCACAAGAGTTATATGATTTCAAGTAACAAAGAATGTGCACATGAAAAGAACAAAACACTAGAATATGAGAAACACAAATGAACAAACGTGTGCGCACACATGTCAACACTGGGGACACTGCACAACATCTGAGATCAGCTTTAGTCAGATGGATCTGCTTGAATTAGCATGAAAATCCAACTAGCAGACAGTGATAAATGCAAGATTCCTTCGTGCACAAGGAAACATGAGAGCGGCAGCCCACAAGAGAAAAAGAAAAGGGCAACAGATTGGGATGTAACCAAATATCATGATATTTTTACTCCCAGTGCTGCAATGGCTCAATTTTGTAATTTACTTACCAGGACAAGGCAGCGTGCCTAAAAACATGAATATACTTTGAGCAACAGTATGAACAACAGGGATATTAAAAAGATAGGATGAAGAAGAGATGGAGGTTAGAATAAATTGGGAGGGGAGGGAAAAATGAGACATGGGAACTCATTAACTTCTCTTTAATAAAGCCTGAGTCACATGGGGACCCTTTCATTCCTTTATCTATCCAGTCACTCGCACACACAAGCCAAACAATAAACTCTGCTGCCACATTGATCACCTCCAGATTACCGCACAGGCAGTGATTATAACCCCAGCTCCATTAAAAATCGCTAACCTAAAGAACTTCATTAGTGATAGCATGTCGCTGACCTTTGTGTCTCTAAAGTTACTGCAAATCATGTAGCTCTGACAACAGTTTCTCCACTACTTTATTCTGTGATGAATATTTTGTAGGCTCAACGTAACTACACCATAAAGAAACTAAATATCTTGAAGCAGTCACACAAACTCTTCAAGATATTCTACAAATACAACAAAGAAGTAAAACATTTTTTTCTTCCCTTTCCTAGCTGCAAGAATCTTCAAAAACTAAAACGGCAAAAGCTTTTCCATGATAAACATTAAAACTGGCACTAGGCCCAGGCCCAGATTCCCTTTTGTCATTACTGTTTCTGGGATAAGTTCACTCCGATTCTGAGATGCAGGACTCGGGTGGCTGCATCCTCCACGGAGAAGGAAAGCAGGAATTGAAGCTTTAAACCTTCTTCCATATCTGAACATCCATGCCTTCCCTTGGGGCCAGACAGCAAGGCTAATTTAAGAAGCGTGGGCCCAGTCAGCTGTCACTAGCACGCATACTCATTGTCACACACAAACACGCATGTAGGCACAATTTATTCCAAAAAAAAAAAACAAAAAAACAAAAAAACAAA
>VUQI01013002.1:3062-13631 GCA_015106735.1 Paratilapia polleni
CATTCGACACCCTCTCCTTTGCTTCCTGTGTGGAGACTGGTAGTGTAACATATTGCAGCTGAGTCAGTTTATATTTCACACTTTTAACTCTGAAGTCCAAAAAATCTACAATGCAATCTTAACCGTTTCCCTCAAAAGTACATCATTTTATTTCTTCATGTTTGATATCAAAGGATATATTTGATGGCTTGGAATTTGAAAAAGTTTGGAAAGATTTGATTATTTTTGATTGTTGTGTTGTGGTGTCCTGTTAACTCAGATTTCCTGTTGAATCACGTTGAATTACAGTAAGCGTTGCACTTGTGACTTTTGAGACCTCTTTCTTTGGGTATCCGTCTCCTTAGCTGTGGTACTGTGAACAGGAAACCACAGCATGAAGAAGAATTTACAACAGGAAGTCAGCCTCCTGAAACTCCCTGAGTTACAACAACAAAAGTCCCTCCCCCGTCCTGAAGAGGTGAAGAGGCCTTGTATCATGAGTCTTAGTTTAGCTTTTCAGCACATTGCTATTCATTCAATACCCACTGTACATAGAAATTATGTACTGCTTGTAACAGAAAAAAGACTATCATGGAAGCTGTTGTGTAACTATTTCTGTATTGAAGGCTTTGGAGCCTTCTTGCATAGATGAACTTTTTATTTCATGCAGCAGCAATATATTTCCACTCTGTTTTTCGTATTGGATGTTCCTGCCTAAATCCAGATTACATTAAATGAAGTCTTATTTTCATTTCAGTGCCACTGTATTTGCACTTGGTGTCTATGGTATGGTGTGATCATGGCAAATAAGCTACGATAAACATTGTCATGACAATAAGTTAAGGTTAAGGTTGTGGTAATAATTGCTCTTGTGTTTTTAAAAAGGCCACCCAGACCTTTACACTTACCTTTTGCTCACTTCATGAAGGGAACACTACTTCCTGCACTAGATGCTGGTACTGGGTGTAATGTGGGTAAAAATTTCCATCTGAGGAGTAAATCTCAGAGGCTCTCCATTACATAGGTGAATAAATGGAAGAGGGTAACTGCAAAGAGTGATTAGGACGTTGATAAGCATCTCACTGGTTCACAAAACCGTCAAATTTACTTTTTGGTTTGATTCTTAAGTACATTTAATAGCAGATTTGTTCAGTAGATTTTTCAGTGGGTTTATGTTGTTTGTTTTTTGTTTTTTGAGGTCATTCAGTATAATTTGCTTCAAATCATGCCCTGACCACATCTTTAAGTTTGAATTGTTTCATCTCTCTCTAGGCAGGAAACCAAAAAGTTAGTTTCAGACACTGGTGTGAGACTTTGAAGCTTTTTTAATCTAACATACTACCATACAAGGTAAATACGAATGATGCTAGTAAATGGAGGCTTTCGTCAAAGAAAAAAATAGATATAATTTGCTCTATTTTGCTACAGCAGATATCTTTTTGTTTTTCCTCAATAAGAAAGAAGGACTTGTTGGAAAGTAACTAAACAATTCGTTTTATTCTGCACAGGTCTCTTCCTACTCTCTTGATTATCATTTTTATGGAGGTGTATACCCTCTTGGATATTTTCTTTATCTGAAATAATCCTGTAGGAATTTTCATCCATAACCAGAGGACTGTAAATCTCCCAGTGATGATGGTGTGGGATGCCAATGCTGTCCCGAGGCTAATGAATCAGTCCTGGCTCAGCGGGCTCTGTCACTCCCTGGCTGGTTTATTCCCCTTGTTTGGTTGTCAGGGAGAGAGACTGAGATTCAAGCTGATTCTCAGTCAGCTGGTGGAATATTTTGCCTTTTGATATCTTAAGGTGGCGGGATATTTTATATCATGCTGGAATCTTAACTTTTATGCCTTGGATTAACTGGCACAAATTGACACCAGAGGTGTGGGCGTTTCAGACAGTAAGCAAGTGGGTATTAGAAAATAAGAGGCACAGTGTGAGGGAGTGTATGTTTGATAGCAGTGTAAGAAATCAAGCAGATGTTCACATCAAAGGAACTTGCACACAATTACAGTCACACTGTGGCACACATACACATTTTTCACAGACGTTTCGATGGTAGACATACTGTTCCTATACACTGTTTGAAGTCCTCCCAAAGCACAACACCCCTGTCTCTGTATCTGGGTCAGTGTGTTGGCAGGTAACCCTCTCCTGCCTGTGTTTTGTGGATTTTGATATTGGTGCATGCTCCTGGCACACTGTACACAGAGGAGGCATTTGGCTGCACTTTCCTTCCTGAGGTATGAGACTTCCATTGTTTTCTACTTCAGGATATTTATGCTCATATCCAGGTTACAGTCTGCGCATTGCCCCCCTATCACAGGTATACTGGAGACAGATAGGGAATGTACACTGATATGTTGTTGTGATACACATACTGACCTAGATGGTTTTTGTGTTTGAGTGTCCTGGGGTAAGCACACAAACACACTTGCAAAATATGACACTTTTGTAGAATGTTTCTTTTTCTTTCTCATACCCTAATCCTCATTTATTAGCCTTTTAGGGAGGTCATTCCACAGTTGTAGGAGCACAAACTAAAAGGATGTGAAAAAGTTAAGACGCGGAAATCCAGCTTCATCAGTCTCAGCAAACCTTGGGAGACCATAAAGTCGGTTGGCCGTGATGAGTGCAACGTTATCAGCGGACTGCAATTAGCCAAAGATAGGTACATTACCTTCACTTGCTAGAACAATCAGCACAATTGGCTGATGTTTTTCAATCATGAGTTTACTGTGAAATGTAACAAAGGGCAGTTTAACAGCACATGCTCAACTTCATTTTCCAAATATAGTCTCTCACACACACAGTGAGGAGCTTAACCTATATACCAACACACAAGTATGATATTGATGAGCCTAAACGACAGTCACTTAGAGTATGTTTAAGTTCAGTAAATTATGAGAAATGTATTTTAATTTGATGCTGTTGTTTGTTTCTGGATTGGAGGCTACTTTGGGCCAGCAGATCAAATGAAATACAAATGAACTTATTATCACCTTATAACATGTTATTCTACAGTCTTCTTTCTGGTCAAACAAACAGTGTAAGCCACACATTCTCATGTTTCCACCAACTCCTGAAGAGAATATGTGGCTCTTTAGCTCCTAAATTATCCACGGTGACCACTAGCATGTTGCTTGTTTTTTCACTGAAGAGGACTTCCTGTTGTAGCTGGACAGTTATAAGGACAGTGAGACTGAACCAAGTTTAAATTACATTTATATACAGTACTGTGCAAAATTCTTGAGCCAGCCTTCATTTCTTTATATTTTGCTTGCAAGGACCCAGAATTTCTTGGAAGGTTTTTAAAGTGGTCTTGAGCAATAGTTCTCCAGGCTTTCTGAAGGTCTTTAAACGTTTGTCTTTGAAAAGTTTTTCTTTTTTTCACACATTTTAAGTCCAGTCCTTGTACCTGACCATTTTCAGAGGAATGCTTTTTTTTGTTGTTTGTTTGTTAAGCCACATAACACCAACATATGAATCATTCAAGCCTAAATTTGGCTGAGGTATGCCAAATTACCCAAGAATTGGGCTGAAAATCAGTGGCAACAGGTCTTATGGAGTGATGGTTCAATTCATTGTCAGTATGTACAGAGGAGGTCAGGAGAGAGGAGGTCAACAGTGAGTGCCTACAGCCATCTGTAAAACATGGTGGAGGCTCTATCATGGTTTGGGGCTGCATTTCAGCCAGTGGTGTTGGGGATTTTGTCAAAACTGGTGGAATTATGAACACAAGTACAGATTTTAATCCACCACGCAACAGCATCTGGAAAGCCGATTGGCAACGGCTTCATTTTTCAACATGACAGTGATCCTAAACACACTAACAATGCAGTAAAAGCATACCTGGATAGGTGGAAACACACAATGGAACACTATCAGTCATGGACCCGAACCATGAGCTTCATGAGCCCAGACCTCAACATTATTGAAGCAGTGTGGGATCATCTTGACAGAGAACAGAACAAAAGGCAGCCAACATCCAAAGAAGAGCTTTGAATGTCCTTCAAGAAGCTTGTAGAACTATTCCTGAAGACTACTTAAAGAAATTACAAGAAAGCTTTTCTAAGAGAGTTCAGGCTGTGTTGGATATTGACTTTCAAGCTCGGTGGAACTTTACAAACTATTTTGCCTCATATACTGTATCTCTATGTATGTTTGCACATGTTTCAATGAATCACTGCACCTATTTCCCATTTTCCTAGCAAAATATAAAGAAATAGGGGGTGGCTCAAAACATTTGCACAGTACTGTAGAGCTTTTCATTCTTGACTACTCAAAGCACTTTGACACTACAGGCAATATTAACCTGCATGGAGGCTAGAGGAATCAGGTATCAAACCATCAACCTTCTAATTAGTGAATGGCCCTCCACCTCCTGAGCCACAGTCCTCGGTTTAAGGGAACAGTCTGTAAAACCAAAAGCATTCAACTAAAAAGAACTCTCTTAAGCTCAATAGAGTTAAAGAGGACTTGGGAGTTGGCTATTATTATCAGAGGTTTTATCACTACAAGTGACCTTTTCACACTACACACAGATACCAAATCCACACCAAAAAGTAACAATACAACATACAGTTGTTACTACAGCTGCTTTTTATTAAATTCAGCCAATGGTTAAATTTTCTCACTGGTTTCAGAGAATTGAACTTGCTAAATAGAAGCCAAATCAGCATTATCCGATCAACGCAGCAGCGGTACAAGTAACGGATTGCATTGTGTTGTTTTTGTGCATCTCAGAAGCTTAAGTTTGGTTATGTAAGAATCAGCTGTACATGTGTATTTCTCAGTAACTAATAGAATTTACTTGAGCTTGTGTTTATGGGTGTGTGTGGTTGTATGTGTGCACTGCATTTTCTATTCCAACTATAATATATTTTCAGCAGAGTCATGTCATGGGTTGGACCATTTAACACAGGAGTGGTTGAGGAAAGTGATTATTGACTGTTGGGAACAGAGGTTAATGTGGCTCATAAAGAGTGAAAGCATCTTAAACTCTCATATTGTTTAAACGCTTCTGACATTTTTCACTATAATCATTTCTTAATTTATTTCTCCTGCACTGCTATCTGAGTGACTCTTCATGTTATCCTGCACCCCTCCTCCTTCTTCTTCTCACTTCCTTTTGGTGTCAGTTCTTGGATGTCTTTAGGACAAGGACAAGTGGAACTTCAGAACAAGCAGGCTGCCTTGCATTATATAACTGGCATTGATGCTCCCTGTGTCTAGACAGGGTAGGGCAGGTGTAAATAGATTGGATGTGAAGGAAGGTGAAACAGAAGAGAGTCAAAAAAAAAAAAGAGATGAAGGATAAAATGCAAGTCGTGACTATAAACCACTCAGATATTCACAGAGAGCGATGAAGCTTGTGTCAGAAAGCACTTACTCACCTTAACACACAGTGTACACACACACACACTCTGGCAGAATAGAATATGAGAGCATTGCAGCACTGGCTGGATGTGTCCCAGCAGTTACCGCACTGATGCTTGCTGCAGCAGACGGGAGTGTGCAGTCCAGACTCGAACAGAACAGTGTGAGAAGGAGAAGGAGGCAGAAACCAGCCCACTACAGAAGATAGAACAAAGCCAGATAGATGCAGAAACTAGTCAGATTACATCTGGATGCTTGAACATTGATGTGATGCTCGAGCATAGATATTGTCCAATTAATTGACAAGAGATAAACACACAAAAATCAGCTTAATCAGGAACAAGTGTGAGGACAGAGTGGGAGTCTGACATTGGTAAATTTAGGTGGATGCTGGATCGCCATGTCTCGCTCTATGAGGCTGCTGCTGTTGCAGAGGTCTTTCAGTGACCACATCAGGTCCTCTACCTCCAAAGCCCTAGATATGCTCAGCAAGCCTGCTCGAGAGACTCGTCTGGCAGGTGAGTGGCAAAAGCATTGACTGAGATAGCGGGCATTTGTGTATATTATTGCTTGTACAGTGTGCAGATGTTTTCTTGTCTTTACTTTATTCTTAACTGTTTTCATATGTAAAACATACACCTGTAGTTTAGGTTAACATGATGCACAGCAGTATGACAAAAGTGCATTGTCATTGTCTCAGAGAGGAGGCAGGATTTATGGCCAGGCTTCTGTAAAGTCAGCTGTGTTTCTGACAAACAGATCAATAGATCAACAGATTACTAGGATGCAATGGATGGGTGGGGATGCTAAAGCTCAGAAAAGGAGACAAGCAGTTTAAATGTTTTTGCCAGGTTGGTGTCATATTAGGAGTTTTCTTGTGCTGTATGTGGCTTCATTTATAGGTTTTTGGTAGATGTGCATGCACACGGCTCTTTCCCATTAAAGAGAGCACTGCTGTCATCGTCCCTCATACCTACTTTCTTCGTGCTTGCGACCTGGTTTGGTACATGTATAACTAATGAGTTGGTTATACACACATAGGACTGAGTCCATTAGAATAGTCTTCCAACTCTCTGGCAAGCTTGCTTTTAAATAATACAGACAGTCCCTGATCATATAAAAGCAGCAGCAAAGAGAATGCATTAACACAGATGCTCTTTAAGAATATCCACTCCAAGTTCAGGCCCTTTCAGAGTGCTTTCAAGAGATGTATCATCGTCATTTAAGGTCACACCACCCTGGACTTTTCCTTGCTTGATGTTTTTAAATCTCTGTTCTTTGCAACTCAGTACAGTTGTTGATGCACCTTTTCAAAGGGGGTCACACAAAATCCCCATCAAGCCAGAGGTTAGTGCCCTGTGGCCTAATCTCTATTGAAGTCATGAGCACCAGGTAATAAATATCCATTGACAAACACTGCCGAATACATCTCAGGCTGCAACATACATCACTGTCCTACATGAAAGAGGGAAGATTAGAGAAGTAGGCCAAAGAATTATGACAGGATCTAATTACAGCTCTCCTGTTGTGACACTGATTTCTTTTTTTTCCTCCATTTGCATGTTTTTGTCAACACTTAGGCAGAATTTCAAGGCTTTCAACAACAAATGTGTATGTAATTAAATCATTATGATTGTGTGTGATGTTCATACATGGCCCTATTGTGCAGGAACATATTGCTCTGAAACAAAATATTCATAGATGTGTATTAGGGTGTTTGGAGCCAGAGAGGCTTGACATGCCTTCAGACCTTTAATGAAACTCCATCAAAAAGTTTTCCATAAACTTTTAGTCTGTATTTTATACATGAGTAAATTTTACGTATGCTTTGCCATTTAAGTCCAGACCAATTCAGTATGACTCCATTTAGCCCCTTGTAAAATTATTCCACATCTAAGTGACCTCTTTAGGGCAAATGATCTTTTGCTGCCTTAAAAAACATGAGCTGAAACAGTGTAAAATGATATTTATTTACTTTAAGTCATGACAATGACTTGACTTTGGTATGTGATCCTTGATGACGCATGTGCGTTTTCTAAAAACACTGACAGCATGATCTCAAGGACTTCATGTCAGTTCTGTGCAGTATCACACATCCTGAAACTCAATAGCTTTGTTGACTGTTCCCACCCTTGTCATCCCAACAATTACATCACATATTTAAGTATGTTTACAGCTGAAGGGGAAAAGATGTACTCAAGAAGAGAGTTTATCCACTGACAAAGCCCAGCTTCCAGTCAAGTCTTTGTCTGTTGGAGACGTCATCAGAAAGATCACTGCTTCCTCAACCTATTATCCTTAAGACCCCCTTAAATCTGCCTCGTTTTTCAATACAGAGCATCTTTAAGAAACAATGAATGGCAACTTTTAATGCCAAAAGTATGAAATTCAACCATGACAGTAACAGATAGTAAACCACCGAGGCTGCAGACAAATGCCATTATCCATTCATTCATCCATCCACCCATCTCTGTGGATGGATGGATTGTGTACGTTTCTCTAAAGGTGATATTTACACAAAACATTTTGTGTTGAATCTCATTTCTAACATAGTGCCACTTCTGTGTTGTAATCATGGATTGCATCAAGGAGAGGGTTATTTCTGCTCTACGTTTACACCTCTTTTGGCTGGCTACCATAGAGGTCTAATTACTTTATGTCTATTATAATGCTCCTAGGCTAACACTGTTGCATAAGAACCAGAGCTTAGTCAGTAAATCCATTTTCCAAAGTCGTATGAAGGAAGGCAACAGGCTTATTAAGTTGGTTAATTTAGAGTGTTTCAGCATATCTAAATACAATAAAAATATTTGGGTAAACCTTTGATTTATGAAGATATAAATTAATATATCTTCGTTTTGGTTGTAGTTGTCAATGACATATTTTAGTAAATATATCAAAGGATGCATATAATGTTGAGAAATGGGCTAAACTATTTGTTAACAGGAGTTTTGGAAGAGATAGGAGAATCCATCCATCCATTTTCTTCCGCTTGAGATAGGAGAATGTTTATTGAATTAATAATTCTGCACTTTACTCTGCCACACTGTTTTTGTTCTGACTGAGTTTGGGGACTGTCAAGAGTGTGAACATGCATGCAGCTGCTGTGTTTTTGTAACTAATGTCACTCCAAGACTGTTTTGCACTAACCCCATCACAATAAGTGAATTCTCTTCTGTCTTCTAATATTCACTTAAATAAGAAAAACAAGACTTTTGGTTGTATTTTTGTGAATGTGGGCACAAGTACAAACCTTGAGCTGTTTCTTTGATACTCTTTAAAAGCTCTGCTTTTTGTTTCAGCTTTGACATTCAGATGGTTCTGTCTAGTGAGCTGTAAGTTCGCTTGGCTTTTCCTAAAAGGAAACTGACATTGTTGTGTGGAAGGTGGAGAGATTGAGGTTTTTCCATTATTATGCACTGTGTATAATAACACCCCTGCTTGTTAATAAATGTGCTGTCTTAGTAACTTAAGTTTACTTTTCTAAAACTGTCTTCATGGTGTAATATATTCCTGATTCTTATTTTCTATATTAGTCTATGCAATAGAGCCTTCATTTTCAATAAGCACTGATGTTTAAATAGATTTAAATAGGTTTATGGGGATTCTAGTAAATAAGTTATTTGGCATGACTACAGTGTCCCCTGTTAAAATCTTGCCGACAACTGAAGTGTTAAATGAAAATGCAGCTTGGAGTAGTGTACGTGACATTATAGCAGCCAGTATGTGTGTGGCTTCACCAGCTTTATTAATTATAAAAGAGCACAGACTGTGTATGCTTGTGCTAAGTCTTGGATCCATAATTTAATGCCAAAATGAACAAACCAAAAATAACTGCACTTCCAAATCTGCATGAACACACCCTCAGCTATCCCACTCTATTCATCTTGAAATGCAAAAGTGGGTCTATTTTATACCACAAAATGACGACACAAGCATATGCAGACAAAAACCTGCTTTGTACCACATGAGACTAACAGGGTGTTGACATGTAACCAATGGACCAAAGTGGTTTGGACCGAATGAAAAACTGGGGAACCAAATAACTCTGGAGCAGTTGCTTAGAATAATGTGATTAAAAACAGAAGTTCATACTGTTTTTTGTTTTGTTTTTTCAGAACAAAGTGCATTTTAACTGCTGGTTTAGTCAAGGTTTTACAACAAATGCTGAAGTCACCGCTCCCAAAAGTCGTTTTGAGAGACATCAAGGTCATAAAATGCTCTCTTACCTGAACACGCTTGAGTACAGTGAAAATTATCTCCAAGGAATTAATACATTTAAGTGCCAGTGTTTGAATACGAGAGTGTCTTTGTGCCCCTACTTGTGCACGTGTGATTGTTAAGTGGCAAGCAGGCTTTTGTATGGGTCTGAAGGGTGGGTCAGTGGGAGGCCCATAGACATGTTCCGGTCTACTCGGATGCTGTCTACTGTTAAACTACACAGATGTTCTGGACCTATTGTGGCCCTACAGGGACCCAACAGGGCCATTTCACGCCTGAATGACGCCCAAAGAGGAAGTCAGAATGGGCACACCACTGTGACATCAGCATAGATCTCTTTGAATGAAAACGCACAAGGCAACCATGTAACAAATTAGCTTCAACAAGATACATTCACAGCAAGAATGGAAAGTTTAGTGATGGCTTTAGCTGCAGATAAACACAAAGAAATAACTCTGCATATCCTCCTGAGACCCTGTGTCCACATATGTGGACATTAAAGTTTGGCTTTTCTGCACCTTATACTTCATTCTACTCAATATAATGTTTATACATTGTTAAAAAATACTGACTTTATTCTGTTGTGCTGTAAAATAAACTGAATCCTGTAGGATGACATACATTTTTTTTGGGGGGTGAATTATGTAACAACTATGTAATGAAGTGACTCTTCCTATTCAAACAGGAAGCTTAGTTTTTGTACTTATCAGGTCCAAGGAATCTCAGATAGCTAGGAGAAATAAACAGCGCATCTCAAACAAGAGCTCGGGTCTCAGGAGGATACTTTCACGATGAAATGCATTTTAACTCCTGGGATTAAAATAGTTTGTATTAACACAGGACTTAAAACCTTACCTCCACTTTAAACTCCCATGGCTGCTTTGCTTTGTTCTTGGTCTCGTCTTGTTATCCTGAGCCATTTGTAGGGTTGCAGTTTATATCTTTTTTTTTTTTTTTTTTTTTTTTTTTTTTTTTTTTTTTTTTTTTCCA
>VUQI01013002.1:13651-26514 GCA_015106735.1 Paratilapia polleni
TTTTTTTTTTTCCTTTTTTAGGGTTTTTTTTTTTTTTTTTTTTTTTTTTTTTTTTTTTTTTGTCTTAGCAATAGTTGTTTGTAGCACATGTTCCAATCAAGTGGGAAAATGAAGCCGCAGCAGAGGTGCAAAAAAACTGCAATTTCTCAAATGGCCACTTGAGGCTGGCTCCTAAAGCGTGTCATTTCTCATAGACTCCCATCTTAAAATTCGCGACTTTACAGCAGAAATGAATGTTTACTGCCTGGGGCAAAAACGGTTTTGGTTTCTTTATCATATACTCCCCTTTGAGACAGCTGGAGCATGGGGAATTTTTATATAACTGACCTGTTCAACTTGTATTAAGACTTAATATTATGCATTGTTAAGGGTGCGGCCGCTTTGAGGTGGTTTCTGACCAGGGCACTAGCCATCTGCTAGGCTTCACCTCAGCTAGTTAGAATCGCTGAATTCAATCACTCGACCCTGTTTGTAAAGTTGTTGCTTTATGGAGCATTTTGTAATGCAGTTAGCTACGGTGCTAGCGGCCCGTTCAAGAAGTCAGTCCGTCAGTTTTAGTGAGTTAAATTGTAGTATTTTATTGTATTTTATTTGTATGTTGCCATGCACTAATTAGCAGAAATCCCTATCTGTGTATACCTGGCTTACCAGGAACATACTCTAGTCTCTCATCCAAATATGACCACTTTGATTCCAAAAGAAAACAAAATGGTGACGCCCATAAACCTCATCTTAAGGCTGCAAAATGGAGGTCCTCAAAGCAATGGTTGACGTCATGGTCGCGTGCATCTTCTATGGTTTCAAGCCTGGTAAGATCTCTCACAGCTTTCTTTCTCTTAAAAACTGACCTTTTCTACCCACATCTTGATGTCAAAATGGCTTCAGGACAAACCACTCCCGTAAGGTTTTCTTTGTGTCTTTATTTTGCCGCAACAGATATGCCTCTGATGATTTGTCTTGTGGTCGTCCACTCGCACATTCTTTAGAACAGCTTGTGATGTTCCTTCTGGGCACCCACCAGTTCCTAACGTCACATTTGAGTATGCTGTGACATTTAGGTCAAGCTCCTTATTTGTGTGTCTATAAATAGCAAAGCTTTATTATTTTATCAAGTGCTTCACTGTCTGCTTCTGTGCGTGCTTTGCATCCATCATGAGGATGAAGAAAAGTAGGCCAAGAATACCGTTTCCCGTCATCTCTGTTTGTGTGAGAGATTTTATTGAAGCCCATGTGTCCCTCTTGAGGGATATGTGTTGCATTTGAACCTACTGAAAGAGCCATAAAAACACAGTTTGTCTTCGTGGGTGTGTAAGTGTGTGAGTAATTGAGAGAATACGCAAAAGCATGCACAGACCCTTTTACTCTGTTAGCATGCATATGTTTGCACTATAAGATTACAGTCAATCCTGACTAGACATGACTATGGGACACATGCCAGGGACACACTGTATTTTCCTTCAGCCTGATGATCCACCTTTTCCTATTGCTGTGTGTTTTTGGTTTTGCATTTTAAACTCCACACTTGAATTAAAAACTATGCCTCATTAAAGGAGATAATGAAATTAAATTTGCAGCAAAGACTTTTTTCCTAGAGCTGTTTCATCTCTTACGCTTTGGGCTGTGAAATTTAAGTTTTCACCTTGGGAGTAACAGTTTGACAAAAAAATGACTTTTAAGCTTTCTGTGGAGTTTAACATATCAAATTTAGTGCACCTTTTATATATTATGTGTGTTTAAAGCCTTATGCATTTATTTGCATCCCAAATCTTTTTTTGCCACTTTTAAAAAAATGCAAATTGTTTGTGCTTCATGGAACAGATTTCAGATTGTCATGCTATGTTTTCCATAGCATCTACTTGACACCTTAAATGCATATTTAAATGAATATATCACTGCTATCAATTAACTCAACAGTTTCTGAGACTTTAGCTCAGCCATTGTATGAGTGCTGTGGGATGATGTGGCTTTAATCACGTCCATCTTTAGCAAAAATTATATATAGGCGGCACCCAAGAAAGTCCTGGGTTTGAATCCACCATCCAACTGGGGCCCCTGTGTGTGGAGTTTGCATGTTCTCCCTCTGCCTGCGTGGGTTCCCTCTGAGTACTCCAGCTTCCTGCCACAGTCCAAAGACATGCATGTTAGATTAATTGGCAATTTGAAATTAACCATAGGTGTGAATGCGAGCAGGAATGGTTGTCTGTCTCTCTGTGTTAGTCCTGCGATAGACTAGCGACCTGTCCAGGGTGTACCCCGCCTCTCGCTCCAGCCTGGGATAGGCTCCAGCTCCCTCACAAACTCGAATTGGATAAGCAATAGAAAATGGATGGATGGATGTAAGGTTTCCAAGGCTTCAAGTGTCTTTAATAAATGTAATAAATTATCACTTTATTTTTGTGTCTGTATATTTGAATGTAAACTCCCCTGCGGCGTCATGTCAGTAAATCATATTGTGCTCTCCCAGTTTGTTAGGTTTGGCCAGGCTGTTCTGACTGGTTGTCCTGCTGTTCTATACATTAGTCAACTGGTAGTCACTTAACTGTCACTGCTGGTGTGTGAAAGTGAACAGTCTTGGTATTATGATTGAATTAGAGGCCATGAACACCGTTCCTGTTCAGTGATTTAAAGCCCACTTGTGTCTGCCTCACAAGGCCGCTTGTTTCGAAGACTTTGGAATGTTTTGCTAAACCCAGTAACTCCTGTAGGCTCACGCCAAGCTTGTTTACTTTGCTTGTGCTACCCTGCTCCCTCTCTTTCCTTCAGCCTTTTCTCACTTTTTTTTTAAACCCATAAAATTACTCCTCTTTTGACTCTCCCATTGTGTTTTATTGATCCAGCTAGATTGAATCAGTTCTGACTTTAGTTAAGTTCTGAAGAAGAAATTGATTGATCATGAGAGCAGCTCTTGAGCTTGCAACTTAAAAGTGATGTCAACCATCCCTTTTATCTTAAAGATATTTAATGTCACACATGAGATACTTTTTTTCTTAATTACTGTGATGCATTTATTAAGGCCAGTAGATGAAATAGGGAGTATCAAGCAGAATAGGGCCTACACTAGATCTGAGCCTTCAGTGTTATGAGCATATGGCTGCACTTTCAGTCTGCTGTTTTGTGAGCAGAATCCTAATCACCCTTTTCTTTGATTTCTGTTTCTCTAGCCTTAGCCATGACTCAAGTGGGATGTCTAGCACTTTTCAGCAGGATCACAAGTGGCCCACTTGATGCATGCTCTTGACTTCTCATTGTCCCATTCACTACCCGTGCTTCCCTCCTGGAGTCTCGCACACTTGTCTGCCTCACAGACTCAAACAGCTAGACACAACTGAGCTGGAACAATGAGCTTGCCATTTCAAGTATCCTCTAACACTGTATGCTGAATAGATGCTTGCAGAGCTGGCACTCACAGAACTCCTGATGTGGCAAAATTTTGGAATCCCAAAGCAGTGTGCACAAATATCTGCACACATTATGGAATTCATTCCTGCGTCTGTACTTGAGAATGCCTGATTTCACACCGCAGTCTTTTCAGGCCAGACCACTCCTACAGCTTTACTCCCTGCATCAGCAGAAATGTGTGAGTGCTGTTTGAAGCAGCCCTGCTTTGTCGGCAGAGATGGACCTTCTGACATTAGTTTGAGTCACTGTGTAATTTGTGCCTTCCCAGCTTTAACCAATGCAGCAGGTTCAGTGGTGATCAGGGTGGTCATGTGCTGTCAATTAGAGAAACAGTGAGAGAGAGAGAGAGAGCAGAGAGAGAACTCATGTGTCAAGAGGTTCAGCTGATCTTCCATTATGAATCAGACATGTATTCCATGTCTACAGTGAGATCTTTTGCAGAGTAAAATGATATATAATCACAATTATGTCTTTAATCCAAATTTTCGCGACTGCAAAGAGTGTGACTAATTTAGGGCTTGGTAAATGCTTGAGACTTGAATAACTGTGTTTGCACCACAAAATGAAATATAGACCGGAGGGCGCTTGTAAAAAAAAAAAGTGAACCACTCATATGATTTTGTGCTCTAATAAATGCAGGTATTTATATAATGGATATATATGGGCGAGCTCAGTGAGCTGATTAAGACCAGAAGGAACAGAGAGAGTGTAGTTTGATGTGCTTCATGGAGCAAGACGTTGCCACACTTCCTGGAACACGGTGTGACCGTACCTGGCGTACCAGGCGTACAGAAATGTTAAAGTGACCGCAAAGAAGAAATGCAAAGGGATTGCACTAGCTATGACTGAAAAGTGGTGTAATCCCGGACACGATACTGCAAAGGAATGTTTCTGTGGCCTGAATATTGAACTGCTTGCCATTGGAGTACATTCATATTACACACCAAGGGAATTTTTCATTGCTGTTGCTGTTTGAATCGAGTTTTAATCAACACACCATTTGGATTCCTCCATCAGCTGAAGCAGAGGTCATCCAGATAACTGTGGCTGTAGTGACTGGATGTGGATAATTAATGACCGTCCTCTGCACCACTTACTAGGCATGCAACTGAACACGTTCTCTAACATCGCTTTCAGCTTCGCTGCCACAGGGACAGATACAGAAAATCTTTACCACCAATTTTTTATTTTACCAATATTTGGGATAAATACGTATTTCTTATGAAAATGCTGAAAAAAATAAGATCAGGACAATAAATTCACTAAAAAGAAGACATATGAATGAGTGACCATGCATTTGAAGAGGTTTAAGCATCTTTTACATGCACAATGAGTGTACATTAAGGTTATTTTGATTTGCACTGCAGCTGCACTAGAACTGTATTTCTAAACACGTATCAGAATGGTTTTTAATAGTTAATGTCCAAGGCTCTCTATATCTCACAAGCCCTGAGTTTTAGTGCATGCCTTTTTAGCCGTTCACAGTTGGAAATGACTTGTGAGACGTGAGGACGATGATGGCGTGACGATTTGTCACTGGTCATTAGCTGTAAAACAGCCACATTCTGGAAGAATCTACTCCAGATGTGTGCTTAAAACAAGTTTTAGTGCCCCATTAAAACAGTCTCATCTCTGGTGACTTAAATGCCTCTTGGGGTGCCTGATCTCATGGTATGTTGTTTGTTTACTCTCCAGTGGGCCTTCATTTCCTGTGTGTCTGCCGCTTTTAGCCCTCTAACAGTTCTTAGTGGGTTAGCTATCCATAATTTACTGATCTCCAAAGGAGATTTTGGGGTAATCCCGTTGCTCTTGTTTGTATTTTTGACCCTTCGAATGCCATTGATTGGAAACTTTACCTTGTAGTTTTGCATTGAATCAAGATGGACGTGTAGGGAATAGGAAAGGTACAATTTAAACCAAGTTACAATATAGGAGTAGGTTACATAGTTAGCCCATACCTACACGTATAACTTTAAAATGATGTGATTAATTCATTAACAGTGGTAGATGTACTACACTGTGAGTATGTTGGTTAGGAGACACTGAGCTCAGTCTTCCAAGAATCTCAGGGACCAAACAAGGATGGATGATTATATCGACCTAACAGATTAAATTAAAACATTAAATGTAATATATTTAACAATGATCAGACAGCAGTCAAAGTTTTGTCCCAGACTTCGCAGAAACACCAGCATATTGACCTATTTTCTCATGTGTCACCCCTGTCCCCAGCACACGAGACTTCCTGTTTCTGTCCTCGAGCTATGTGTTACAGGATCCCTCTGGCCTGCCAGTGGGATACTGCTAAATCCAAGATAGTTTTGTATCATATAATCCATTCGCACAGCTGATCCCAAATATTTCTGGAGATTTTTTTATCTATACACAGATTAGATTTCTTTCTGTTCACAGATATTAAGGACTGAATGAGTCATAGAAACCGTTGGAATCTAAAACTTAGACATTTGGACTTAATCAAAGGGTCATGTTTTCCAAAAAAGGGAACTTCTGCATTCTTATCATTGAAGCAATACAGGAAAAGAAGGGTAAGTGGAGTTTGTCATCTGCATTTTAAACTGCAAATATGCAAGTTGTCACATCTATAAAATGTATTTGCGCAGTCAAAGGGACTAAGAGGTGAGGCACTTTGGTGCTCATGGGTGTGTGTATGTAACTATGTGTCTCAAACATTAAATATTTTTTTACAGTTTTTGATTTATTTGTACACAAAAATGTCAAAGACAGTTGCATTCTTAGACCTCCTTCCCACATTTTGGTCCCAGTATTGTACCAGTCCTATGGTTTGAATTTCTATGTGGTGTCCAATTAAAATAATGCCTTTAACCAAAAGAAAAATGAGGCGAAGGTCTCTGAGATATGAGGACTGAGAGAATGTACCAAAAAATGTAAAGGAAATCAATTACAGATGGATTTCCACAGTCCAGAATGGTATTCAACGATGTTTTCTCTTTATGAGATGGCTGACAGACACTCTCGGTCCTCAGGCAAGGACATTCTTCATTTTCCATGTCTTAATACCTAATTTGTTTTCCTCAAATTTACTTGGACCAAACAATCACCTTCTTTAGACAAGATAATTGACTAAATGCCACTCTGATCATTCTGAGAATGGTCTGGTCATCAGTCAGTAGAAAATTGGTTAGAAGTCTGTACCCGTGAACAGCACCAATAAAAATGCATCAACTGTTCTGATAAACCTCTGAGACAGAGTGCCTTCAGGCTCCTGCTGGTCTTTTAAAGGATTTTTCTAAGAATCTCAAAGGAAAATGTTTGTCAGGGCAACAGTGTGATCTATCACAAGTTGTTTTGGATGGTAAAAGGTCTCTGCAGTGTTGGCTAAGCTTTATACAACCTGCATCTTAAACAATTTTGTTTTCTGTTTTTTAAAAAATCCTAAGATAAGGAACTATCTAGTGACTCTCCAACTTAGCTTCCTTTTCTGTCTTGTTGCCTACACATCCCAATGGAGACCTCCGCGGAGCTTGGACATAATCTCTCTTAACTTTCCTTCCTCCTTCTGATCAAGAGGGGTTGCCAGTGACCTTTTACCTTGTAGTCACTCAGGGATCCTAACCTCTTTACCACCCTGAATAGGTGAACACAAGGCTCCTCGCCAAGTGTTGTCACTCCCCATGTCCAAGCCAAACTCCATTTAACTCTTTACAGCTGGTAATAATAGAAGCACTGGGGCGCTTAGCATTAGTGTGCTGGCTAAGTGACATTTTGACACCTTAATGTCTTTCGCTGTTGTGTGGTAGAGGTCAGGGTCAGTGAACATTGTGTATCCAGCATTTCTTAGGCTAACTGCCCTGACAGATCACACAATAGCCCCGTGCTTCCAAGAACACGGTCATTTTTATTCAGTGGTTAAAAAACAAAGCAGCAGGTCTATAATGTTCTGATCAAAACTCTCTGAGAATTTAATCAAAATAAGGGTTTGTCTGACTTTTTCTGGAGGTGACTTCGGACCTGCAGTTTTTTTTTTTCTAATCCATCCGTCTGTCCCTTTCTCAAATACCTTTCACTTGAAACTTAATGAATGGTAAACATGTTGGGTCTTTTATTGTCTTCTTCTGTCTTTCCTCAGGGTCAGTATAGCTGTCATGTGAACCACTTGAGTTGCTCTAACGATATGCACACACTGAAACATGACTCATGCCTCAGGAGCATGACATTTTTGAAGATCATATTTAAAACTATGGGTGAATACACCAAGAACACCATCACCATGCAAACTTTCCTCTTTACTTGCCTCGTTCCTTGAAGCTGTTAGCACTAAATGTGAACAAGCAAAGAGATATTTGGTCCTGTTTTTTTTTGTGTGATTCTTGAGGCTCAAGGTTTGATCAGTGGCTAGACACAATGACATCATTGTTTGTAAAAGTAACAGTTGTTTGTGTCTTGCACTAACATCATATGGTTTTCTTTGAATTAATTGTTCAGATATTTGCAGTTTAAACAAAGAAAAACCAGACTTCTTCTAAAGAGGTTTCTGATGTGACGTCATGCACATATTGCTCAAGAGCTGTCTGCCATAGACTTGATACAACCACCAATCACGAGGGAAAAATGGGTATTTCGGGGTTGGCGAGTGGTTCCTGGTGGTTGCTGGCAGTCACTGGGTGAAATCAGTCGCAAAGAGAGTGCTGAACAAAAAACCTCCTTGTCATTCCTTTGGTCACTAGCAGATCGCCCGAAGTTGACGTGGAATACACCAGAAATTGCCGGGGGGTCGCCGACCGGTCTCTAAGCCTATGTGACTGAGGCCTGACATGTTCACATTATCATAGTGAGTATATTGCTAGTTTGCTCAGCCAGTATCTGACTTTTTGAGTGATATCAGCAAAAAGCAAAATAGCAAAATAAACAAAGTATTGATTAGTATTGATTTCACAGTCAATGGATCCCTAATTATTAAGTTGCTGATGTCAGCGTTTAGATCCAAACACCACTGTGCTACTGCATTTTAACAGAACCACTAGCGTGGCTGTAGACTGTTTAAAAATGTTGATAAACTTGATTCCTTCGTCAAAGCAGCGATCAATTTTTAGTCAGCATTTATTGAAAGTGACTGCCTCAAACTATCATAGCTGCCATTAGTGCATTTCAGCATTACAGTATGTTGGTCTGGCCTATTGCTTCTTATCATATCTACTGCTAGTGTCTCCAATTCAGATTTGAACTATTACTGTTATTAATCTTTGTTGACACAGTCATTCAGAGCAGTTCTCCACTATATCTGTTTTAATATCCCTCTCCATTCATGTTTCTTCCTTCACATGGAAGGGACGGGGTGAACGGGGGAAGGTCAGTGATGAGAGCCATAACCCAATCTGCTGGACATATGGAGGCTCTGTCACTGCTGCCAACCTCCAGCTGGATGGTATTAGTCCCCCTCCATACTCAGGAGGTTAGCTATCATCCTCCAGGGACCAATGAGGAGCAGAGGGACGAGGGGGGGGGGAGTCATAGGTCTAAACTCTGGCTCCTGTTCTTCACCCAGATTTCAAACCCTCAAACATATCAGTGCTTTCCATTAGCTCCTAAAGTAAATAAACCAACTTTGTGCAGAGCAGACAGATAGACCGAGGGAATGTGGGTATTAATGTCAATCACATAACATGTTTTAGAATATCTGGAGAAACCAGAGGCTTAGACATTAGACTTTTATATCTTATATCTAATTTAATTAAATGCATTACAAAGATAACTGCAGCCTTTTTGTTTAAAACAGAATTAATTCATAGAATCATTAAGAATTATTGTCCACATTGTTTGGTGATCATTTTTATTTGGCTGATTAAGTGCTTGATGCTGAATCCTGTTTATCACATTTGCATCTTTTCAGGATGAAGAAATGGGTCACAGTCCACTGAATAACTACAGAGCTGCTGCCCCTTCTCTTTATACATATACACTTACTTCCTTCTGTTTATTTGTATTTAGCATACCAGATTCCTCAGATTCCTGTGCTCTGGATTTGGGTCAGCTATGCATAAAGACAAACATTTAGACTCCCCAATTGAACTACAGCCCTTTGTAATCATATCAAAAACCTTCTTTATTGGTCAGTGCTTACAGAAGGCTACCTGAAAAAATATGTCAGGCATGCAAATAAATGTGCATGCAGATTTGCACAGGCACACACGTGAAAACAGTTTCTGCCTGAATCTCCTTAATTCCTGCATGTGCCAGGCATTTGCCTTGAGAATCTCATGTCCATCTCTAGTTTAGTAGGTCAGGTTGTCACATGAGGAATGAGTTAATATCCACAGGCTGATCTGCCTTTCTGCTGTGATTTGACAGAGCAGAGCTGAAGGGGAGAAAATTACTCGCACAGAAAGGGAGTAATGAGCAATGAGGGGAAGGGGAGAAAAAAAAACTTTTTTCATCTCTGGGCTTTACCTGGAGGAAAACTTCTCAGGGCTTTACCTGGAGGAGACCAGCAATCATTTCACCAGTACACCAGCACTAAGTATTTTGGTCAAATTTCATTGACTCAAAAGAGATGCATAACAGAATGAGATGGTGTCTTGTTCTAGCACACTTGTACAGTAAATGCTGTATTATTGTGCAGTTGATGTCGTAAACCCAGCATCTTTGTCGAGTAAATGCAATAGTCATTTGTGTTACCATAAGTCATACTTGTCATATATATCCTGCTCTTTACCCCACATCATTTACATGGTCATTAGAGAAGGAGAAATCAGAAGATATGTAGCATCGTGTTTGTTCAAGGAGGCCACAAAATCAAGCTGGGCTGCAGTCTCAAACAGCTGGTTTCAGTTCTACCCAACATCAGCTGGATGGATCAGCTGATACCCTTCTACACATCCAGTTGGCATATCTTATATAGGGCTCTAGTTGATTTGCTTTATCATGCTTAGAGTTGCTGCTCTGTGTGCAACCTGCTTTAAAACCCACCTCCACCATAGCTCCTCCTTGTGTTTGACTTAATCACTTTTGTGTCCATTATCATTGATGTCTTCTCTGTTCCTCTGTGCCTGTGGCTTTCTATGTGTGCTCAAGGAAGGACTGGGAGGGCCTAACAAAGAGACATGTTGCCTAATGGGAATTACTGTAGACACAAATAACAATCTGCTTTTGACTAAAATATAATAAAGTATCAGATTAAGAAATCGTGTTTTAAGTAATCAGTAGATTTCTAGTGAATTCAAAATTTGTCATCTTGGCATAGTGGCCAGACTTTGACAGTTTCAAACACTCTGTCAGTTTAACATAATATTTTCTACAAAAAGGAGAGAAAATTGATTTCATGCACTTCATTCTTTTTTTTTCCTGGTATATTATGTGCGATGGTATGCTTGTCCTTTGTCCCAGCTCTCTTTCATCTGCAGTAGCTCTCTCACTCATCTTCTGAAAAATGCCACATGAAACAGGAAGCTGGAAGCTGGCAGAAATCATTCTGAAATTGAAACCTGCTTGGTGCACTTTGGCTAAAGAAGCTCCTGGATCAGCAATAATCTCCCAGCTGAACCTGGTTTGTGTTTATCATGACAGCCTTCAAGTCTGCATGCTTTGTCACGTGACTCAGCATAGGTCAGGGTTCAAAGGGGGTCACAGGTCACGGCAGGGAAGACTAAAGCATGAACTTCCTGTGTTACTCACTGGCAGATTATGCACAGAGAGACAGGGAAGAGAATGGATATATGGTACTTTGGAATTTGGTCTTCGCACAACACAATTAGACCTCCAAGACAAAAGTTGAAAACAGGAAAGAAAACAGAAAGGAGACGAGGGCAGTTTCTGCTGTCAGAGGTTCTTCTGGACATCTCAGTGAGAACATACAAATGCAGGACACAGTGATACATTTAAAAAGTAGCATGCCATTCACACAAACATAAAAAACAGGCGCACAAACATATACAGGCATGCACCCATTTTTTCTGCCTGATGTCATATTTCTTCATCTTCCTGGCATATCAAACATCTATCCATTCTCACCTTGTTCTTCACTCAGTCACACTTAAACTTCCACAATAGCTGCTGGGCTTATTTCAGTCTCACTGCAACTTAAACCTTGCACCCAAGGCCCTACAATTCATTGTTGCTGAAAGGTAGTTGGCATACAACTCTTCCAAGTACTGTATATACCAACCCCACCTTTATCCAGAGCAATTCATCATGATGTCAGACGCTATCAACAGGCCTTACATTCTTATGGACGTGTGTCACTACATTTCTCTAGCGCACTAGAATGACTATATTAAATTATCTTTGCTTTTATGAGTCCAGAAAAGCCATCAGAACAGGGAAGAAGTGATATAGGATGAAAGACTTGATCTTATTTGGATTGTTTTGCGCCATCTGTGCCAGTGGGTATAGTGGAAAGTTGGGCCATGTAGAGCACATGTTAATCCAAAGAGTAATTATTATACGTCACTTGGTTGAAAGAAGAATTCTGGAGATTTCCAGGCATTACTGCAGAGCTCTGGATGTGTGTTTGTTTCATAGCCATATGATTGGCATCATGAACCACTCCCTAAGTATTCATCTTTGTTTCCCAGGCAGACCTCCACCTCTTGTAATTCTTAGAAACTGTGGTTGCACACACAGTAACTCTTTATGTGATTAAATGCCATTTTACCAGTCTCACAGACTGTAGAAATAAATCAAGCCAGATTGCTTCATTCATTTTAGGCCAGTAACAACTACACTTTGTCATAAAACATTGTTTTTCAGTCTTAGCAGTGAGATTAATGGCATTAATCAACCAATGTTTGGAGAAAACCCACCACAGGTTTTTTTTTTACCAAAATTGGAAGTTGGAATAAAGGCTTCCTCTTATTTGAAATTTATACTGTGGAATAACACTCAGTGATAACAGATTTTATTATTTGTTGTATATTCTCTCAATCTTTTCCCTTTTTTTTTTTTTTTTTTTTTTTTTTTTTCCAACATTTTTTTTTTTTTTTTTTTTTTTTAATTCACCACATTAAGAATGCTGAACATGGGGTCCAAAAGATATGTCTCAATTAGAATACTGTTAATACAATTCCATAGTGTAGTACACTACACTCAGTACATACTTACACCAAGTTTGCTCATCCATGTGTTTATGGACCTTGCTTTGTGCACTGGTGCGCAGTCATGTTGGAATAGGAAGGGGCCATCCCCAAACTGTTCCCACAAAGATGGGAAAGATGAAATTGTCCAAAATGTCTTGGTATGCTGAAGCATTAAGAGTTCCTTTCACTGGAACTAAGGGGCCGAGCCCAACTCCTGAAAAACAACCCCACACTATAATCCCCCCTCCACCAAACTTTACACTTGGCACAGTGCAGTCAGACAAGTACCGTTCTCCTGGCAACCGCCAAACCCAGACTCGTCCATCAGATTGCCAGATGGAGAAGTGTGATTTGTTACTCCAGAGAACACGTCTCCACTGCTCTAGAGTCCAGTGGCGGCGTGCTTTACACCAC
>VUQI01013002.1:35293-51095 GCA_015106735.1 Paratilapia polleni
GAAAGGGGGGGGGGGGTTTTTGGGGGGGGGGGGGGTGGTGTGTGGGGGGGGGGGGGGGGGGGGGGGGGGTGCTTTCTCCAGTAAATAAAACCCTACTGTAAGACCCCCCTTTTACGCACACAGCCCAGAGAAGTTTCTAGCAGACCAGCGCACATTTCAAAGAACTGATGGGAGTGATCAAACTTTAAAATCGTGAGGAAACTGGATTTGTTAGCCCAAATAGTATTTAATTTGTTTTGAGATTATCGGTGTGTAGACCTATAGTACCAGTCCGCGGCACTCATGCCGTCTCATTGCCTCCAGTTTGTTTAACTGCCTGCCTTTTGCCTGACTGTCGACCTTTTGCGAACGGGGGAAATTTGAGGGGGTGCTTCGTGGCTGTTTAAAATCCTGTTTTCAGTTTTGTTCTGGCAGGCTTAGCTTGATTTGTGTGCTTCGCCTTTGTCCCAGCCGTATTCAACGTTTGCTCCAACACATGGCTCCTTATCAGCTGCCCGGGGTTTGGAACAGATATGAGCACAGTGAGGTTCAGCTGAGCTGTAAAGCCATTAAGAACGTGCTCAAAGGCGCACACACACATACAGTACATACACATATGTAGCCGTCATGATGCAAGGTGAATGAACCTTACATAGAGTAACCACTAACCTGGAGATAATGAGACTGATAGCATACTACTATGAAAACTAGCAATAGGAGGATTATCCAGTCAAAGACATAATAGCAACCACATTTTCTTTCTTTTTTTTAACTGTCTGTTTTTCAAACCTAGGTGGGATGAGATAAACCAGTTTAGGCTGGGGTGGTTCTAAATGAAGGAAACATGCTTCATCTGAATTCTTTGTGAAACAGGAAGGAGCTGTGACCTTATCTGGAAGATTTACATCCAGCTGTTTTCTTCATGTCCTGTGAGAACAGTCATGTGTTCATTCTTGCTCTTACCTTCTTTTGGCTGAAGGTACTGGGCTGTCCAGGGATCTGTATGTTAATGGATTGCTATCAAGGGAGGGGGAGGGGGTGTGGTGCTGGCAGGTAGGCTGTCATCTGGCTTTTGAAAGCTTCTCAGAGGCTTTGAATATGCCTGGTCACCTGACCCAGGGCTAGGGCCCTCCGTGTGAGCATAAATCTGTCGTCAGGGAGTCTTTGGGGTTAGCACTGCAATGATCCATCTGGGCCAGCCGTGTGTTTGCGTGTGTATGTGTTGGTGGATCCGTGCCTGCATGCCTGCGCCAGCTGGTGGTTGATAACTGGAATGGACCGTGGTAGTAACTTGATTACTCTTTTGTGTGTATGTGTGTGTGTGTGTGTGTCAGTGGGGCATAGCTTGAGACCAGCCAGATGGTGATATTCCTGGCACCGTATCACTTAGCCAACAGCCAGGCCTTCTCTGCGAACACCAGCTGTCTCCATCATGGAATCACAAAACATGATACCCGTCAGGAAAAAAAAAAATCATCCTTCCTTACATTCCACTAGTGGACCACAAGAGGGATTTTACATTGGTCATGCTTAAAAAAGCTGCCATCTCCAGTTGTTCTTGGATTTTCTCTTATGTATGTGAGTTAAGATTTAAAGTTTGGTCTTTTACAAATCAGTTAGAGGCATGTTCTGCAAGTTTATGAGCTTGTCCTTGTCAGTGCTAAGGAAAATGACATAAACAAGTAGCATGCAGACACCTGTATTTGCTTGTTGTAGACTGCTACTGAGCCACAAAGTCTGGCCCACTCAGAAATGGACGCGATGAGGACCTGACGACTGCCTTTTGGGTTGTTTCACAGTGGGCACTTTGAGATCCAGCAATGATCGGGTAACTCTCGATAAGCCACCGCAATTCACAACAGTTGTTAGTCAAGCATTCTTCTCAGACTGCCAACTTCAAAGCCCCAGCATCACTGTTAACTGTATAGAGACTCTTGACCTCCAGCTTGCTGTAGGTGGGGGAGCAGCATCCTTTGTTTGCTTGCTGCTGACAAACTCCCACTGGAGCTGAGCATTCAGACTCAGCCAGCCAGACCCCATTGCAGGAGGCAATGGGGAAGGGGGGGCGACTGTGGCCAGCAATTGTGAGAATTTCCTGCCACCGGAAGGGAGAGAAGAGAAGTGGCAATCAGAGTTGAAATAAGTAGAGACAGCACAGGAGATGAGGGTGAGAGCAGGGAAAAGGAAAGCAAAGAAAAGACCAATGGTGGATAATTTTAGAAGTTGATACTCCTGGCAGTGGGTAAAGCTTGACTCTAGTTAAGCCACCACAATTCACCAGTTGAGCTTTGGCCAAAGTGCATGAGAAAAGCTTCTTGTGATCCATATGAAATTTCTATTTGCATCAGTTTGGGTCTTAATAGTCATGTTATCTGCTGAGAATCACTCCCACCTTTCCAAGTGAGAGGGAGTGTATCTCACTGAGTCGTCTTTGCTTGTTTATGAGTCAGGACTAGTGTGTAGCTGACTTTAACTCCAAGTGAGAGGATTTCTCTTAATTTCGAGCTTTAAGATGATGCATTCGGAATACAGTGTGGCTAATTATATTTGTTTAACGTAAATGTCCAGATGAGGCCACCTCAGCTTGAGTCACAAATCGATCGCTCTGCATGCTTTAGATGTCTTCTGCGAACCAGAAGTTCTTGTTTGTTCTGAAGTTATGATTATTCGTCTGTTTGTCTCCAAACCAAACTTTTCTTGGCCTGTCCAATCTTAGAAGCTGAAAAAACATCATGCCTCCCGCCCTACTGCAATGCAAAATAGAGCAAAGTTGAATTTTAATGATGTAAAGGTCAGCATGATAGCAGCATCAAAGTCTTGTTTATTTTCCAGACAAAAATCTGATTTATTCAATATAGCTTCAGGCCTATTTTTTCCACTAATCATCAGTGCCCAACCTGCAGTGGCTCTACGTCTCACAAGTATGGCAACAGAGTTTGAGAACCACTGTGCCAGACCAACCATGCAGCAACTGTTTTTTTTTGTTGTTCTTTTATTTATTTATTTATTTTTTAAATCAGCCAAACAGGAGGAAGGTTTGGCATACAGATATCTTTTCCAATCAAGAATTACACACCTAGCTCATTCAAAGAGGTGATAAAGTTCTTGTAGACTGGTGTGTAGCTACATGTATATGCACTTGCATTTTAACAACAAACTAAAATCAAGATTTAGACTGCACATAATGAGATGTGAAGCCAATTGTAGCATAAATAGCTTGCCAGGACATGTAGTATTTTCAGTACTGTCATTGATGTTGAACCTTTGACTCTCTCTGTATCTGATGTCTTTTCTTGAGCCTACTTGGCACACATACACTGAATAATGCAGTCATTATCAAGGTGATAAAACTCACTTTTCTACTCGAGGTTAACACAGCGATTGACCTTTCTTGCTGTCATATTTAAGTTCTAAGTGGGCGCTGCAAGACATTTGTTTAGGGTGACTTTGTAGCTGTCTTTAACCACGAGGACATTTGGTAAGTACACACAATCACCGGGGCCCATGTTTGTCTTGGCTGCCTCCCTGCCTATTATCTGGCCTGGAACAAATGAAGGCAGGGCTGTACAGCCAAGTGGTCGGTGGCCACTGCACCGCCGCCAAGCTCTCTTCCTGTGAGGGAAGCAGGAAGAGGAAGTGAGGTAGTTCCATGTTGAGGGCTGGGGAACCAGGGTGGGCTGTGAGTGAGGAAAAAATATAAAATACACCCTTGAATCTTATTTTATCAAAACAAACAAAAATGTTAAGGATTGAGAGGGCTGTTGAAGGATGACATTTTTATGACCTGTGTGCCCTGAATATTCTTGTAAATTCCTTTTGTTGCTTTGTTGATCCGGGTTTTTTATTCTTCCAGATGCATATGAGTGTAAGTGGGTGCTGCTCTATTGTTAGATTGTTTGTGCCAGATGCCCCATGCCCCTGTCCACTTCCTGTGACCAAACAAAAGACAGAAATATTCTTGCTTTACTCTGTGAATGAATAGACACAATGTCGCTCAGTGACAAATATTATTCAGTCTGATCCATGTGCGTGGTGAATGCTGTTGTCGTTATTTTGTTTCCTTGGCACACTAAGTTCACATTATGTCACTGTAAAATAGATTTGACACACATTCTAGCCCAATGGGGTGTGTCACTGGATAGCATCCCAGCAAAGGCACTTATTGGCTCCCATAGCTCTTTTTCTGGGTATTGGGGGTGGAAAGCTAACCATGTGTTTGTATGTCTAATTTGCATTTCAATAGCTTTACTGTCTTTTGAGAGGTTTGTCTTTAAACAGGAGGTTAGTCAATGCAAACACACACAGACTTACTTGTGCACACACGCACATTTATACACAAGCAAGCACGAGAATCTCCAGCCCTATGCAGCGCTTGCTTTCAAGAATGCTCATATAATTACTGCTTGGTTTCTACTTTCCTCTGGGTTCACTGCACTCCAAAAATAATTGTCTAAACACACACACTAACACACTTTTTCTCAGACATACAATTTCACATCCACAAGGAAACAGAGTTTGTTTGACAAATAACGCTAAAACGTAGTTGATAATGTGCTGTTTGACACTGTGGTGCATGCTGGTGTCATCCTGGTTGCTTAAGGAGGCTCGAGCCTCTGTAGTGGCAGAGGGGAGACTCAGTCTTGGTCGTGTTACACCTTGTTGTTAGTGGGTCTGTCTGCCGTCTAGGCTTGTTGTTGGTATGTAAATGCTGGTATATCGTTTAGTCCAGACCCTCTGCAGCAGTAGTCTTCCTTTGACCTCTCTGTGTCTGGTTACCTTTCTTGCATTTCAGTTTGTTCTCTTTTTGTGTTCTTGTGAAAGAAATATGCAACATTTGGAGTAATTTAGCTTTGAAATGGGGGGTAACAGCTTAACTGGCAATTGAAAGATAAAATGCACAAATTCTAGTTTCTTTACTGGTGGTTATGATTAATTAATTACACTCAGCCAAACATAAAAATCCAGTTAAACCTGCCATTACAGTAACATCTGAAAGCAAGAATGAGTTTGAAATTGAAACTTCTGACTATCCCAGAATGTAAGATTTTACACAGAGATCTTGTATTGGCAAGTATTTCACCTTCATGATTTGCAGTCAGTCTGTATGTTGTCACTTTCATCCATAGTTTACCAGTGCCTTTTACTGCCTATGTCGCTCAGGGTTTGTTTACAGGTTTTTCTCAAGGTTGAGCCATGTATGCACTTGGTGTCATTCTACTAATTAGGACATTATAAAACTTTTTTTGTCTCCTGTCTACAAACAGGTAGCTGTAGGGATAATTAAGCATTTGAGGAGATTGGGGTTGGGCAGCCATTTGGCACATGTCATCTAAAAAGCTTTCACAGATAGTTGGGAGACATCCTCGTGGCACCACTGACCCACTGTGGACCCCAACAATCAGTCATAGTACTCTGCATAACAAGCCCAAATGTCACAGCTTGTGTTTAAAGGAAGAATTTGTTCGGCAACCTTTACAAAGTATGGAAATAATGGAATATATATAGAATGTAGTAAGACCTCTCTGCATCTTAATTCACAGAGTTTCTGTATATTTTCAGTAGTGGAATCAGGAGGGAACAGATACTGATGGGCAGCACAAACAGAAAACGTTTTAAAGCGTTAATACACATGCATATGCATGGCAACCGCTGTCACATGGGAAAAGGCTCAGTAATGTTTTCTGTTGGGCTCCACTGCCTTACCTAGCCAAGGGCCAAAGAGCTTAAGTGGAACACACTCGGCGTATGATGGTGTTAACACAAATTTGCACATATGTTGATCTCAGCTCTAGCTTTAGAAACATGTGAGAGGAGAGTGATCGAGTGTGAGATAGCTAATAAGGTCAAGGAGTGCACATTTGATAATCTGCTAACATAAGACTCCAGAGTCTTTTCTTATATTGACGTTTTGACTTGATAACTTTATCAAATGATGTTTCATTCACACTTATGTTATTATAAAAACCTTGCTCATTTTTTTTTCATGTTATTACATGCTGTTTGATGTGGTGTGTTTCGTAGTTTGGTGGATTGGAGAGTCTTCCACAACCCCTAAACATGTGTTTGTCCTTTTCTTCTCTGTAGAGATCGAAGCCAAAGAGGCCTGTACCTGGCTCCGGGCTGCAGGGTTCCCACAATACGCGCAGCTTTATGAAGGTAAGGAACCCTAGAAGACACCTCAGCTTCAGCTGGTACATAACAGATGAGTTTTGGTTTGACTGTCACTTTACAATCAGAATGACTTTTCAATTTACTATGTTTTTTTTTAAGTTATATGGCTTTAATTTATCCACCAGCTTCTAAAATAAAAAATTAATCAATAAGGCACTAACATAATGATAAACATGACATGATGATAAACCTCAGCACGCTGTATTCCAAACATTATGCTTCGATTACAGTGTAACCTATAGAGTGATAGTAGTTTTCTGTTCCATCTAAACTTACTCCTACAATGACAACTGAGTGACAAAGAGTAGTTTGCATGACCCTTGAAGTGTAAATATGCACCAAAATACATCAAACATTCTTCATTCCTTGTAGCTACTCTAACTATACTACGGCATGCCATGGGCATACCAGTTGCCTTTATGTAATTACAGGACGATGACAGCAGGACCAAGCTACCATTGTCAGCAGGTCATTGCTTATTTCCACTTAACCGTGAAAGGTTTCCTATTTGAACGGAACATTTGTTGAGTTTCTGCACAGGTGATGAGACCTTTTAGACAAAAACAGCAATACAAAAGCGCTGCAAACCACACTTGAGTCACTGTGCAGATTTCTTGCAGCCGTCTCCACCTAAGTAGGAATTGCTGTGTTGATTCATGACACATTTTTCCTTCCCTTATTTCCATGGGAGATTCTTTATTGTCTGTGCTGTCAAGACTATTGCCCCACTAAAGATAGGCAGACTGATAGGTCTGCTTCAGTACAGTTAGGTTAAAGGTGCTGGCCCCACAGATAGCTTTTTCTTATCATCATTGCCCCTGAGGGTTTGGATGCAAGAATCCCATTTTGGGTTGGGCTAACATTCCAGAAAATATCTTAGTATCCAATTGTCCATTCTTCAGGCATTCAGGCAAGAATAAGGTGTCTAAATATTCTTGGGTTTTGAGGCAGACTCACTCTGTGCTTTTACCAGTCCAGTGACTGGGTGAACAAGTGACCTTGTTATTGAGGTATACCAGAGAGAAAGAGAAAGAACAAGAAGCAGAAAAGGAAGTGGGACCTCTGAGCCACATTGGAGTACCTATTGTCATTCTTCAATCAATCCCCTGTTCTCTCCCTCTGTGCTCCATATCCCCCCTGCCTGCTGGGTCTGAAAGCTGCAGCTGTGTTTGTTTGGTCGACTAAGACGCTACTTCCTCTTTTAGCTTTTAATCAGGGCTGTATGGGGAGGAGGAAGGTGGGTGTTTGAGTAGGTGGGTGTTTTTGGAGCTGAGGGTGGTATCTTTGGTTTTATCTGAGCATACTGATCCAATCAGTGGCAAAGAGATGCCCTCACGTAACCTGACTCACTCTCTCTTTAGATGCCCAGTTTCCCATTGACATTTCTTCAGTCACCAGAGACCATGACTTCCTCGATCGGGATGCTATTGAGGCTCTCTGCAGGTGAGATTACAAGTCATGCTTAAACCTTTCATACATCTTTTATCTCTCTTTTGATGGCATGTGCCTTTCTTCTTGTTCCTCATCTTCTTCTTTTTTTTCTGTACTATCACTACTTTTCCCCATAATGAAACCATGAGGGCCTGACTTCAAAAAGAGTCATGCTTTGGAAAGTTGGAGATGAGATGAAAGAATTGCACGATAAGCACCTCAGAACCATGTACTGTGCTCTTCCCCTCCCCAATTTGTTTCACTATGTCCTTACCTTCTTCTTTCTTTATTTTCTTCTTTGTCTGGGACCGATAGGGTTTATCTTAGTCATTAGAGTCTTTTGTATCGTCCTCCCAGGCACACATCTTTCTCTTACACTTCACTGCTCGATGCAGAGGTCACCCAGTGCTCCTTTCATTAGATCTTTTTTTTTTCATGTTGTAGGGGACACAAGATATTTTATTGGATTTGGTACCTAAAACCTAAAAGTTTAAAAGTCTCTAAGCTTTGAGTGCATTCAGACATCTCTTTCATTGTGTATATGAAAGGATTTAAATAGTAGCAATTATCATTAAAGAAGACTGGGTTTGCATTCTAGTTGGTACCCCTGCCATGTTGTTTAGCATATGAGGAGGGGACTAATTGCTCTTTAATGGACTCAGCTCCTTCATCAAAATCTGACTCTTTAAGTAATGAACCACAGCAGGTGTTCCTCCATACATCTGGAAGCTATCTTCTCAGTGTCTCCTCTGTTGGCAGCATTTCATCCCTTCCCCACAACTCCAACTGCCCTTCAGCTCCCATCACTTCATCTCTCCATTGTTACACGATCTGCTCCAAGAGCTCTTCAGAGGGTGGACCCCACCACCACGCTTGCTCCCCTTCTCCAGGTGGCTAAAGGGATAAGCTTTCTGTCCCCTCCCCGAGGTTCTGTCGCCACTCCAGCAGATTTCATTCTCTTTGCTCTCTCATTCTCTTCCTGTTCATGTAGGGATTATCCTTCAGCAGCTCATTAGCCAGATTGGATGCACCCCAGCTCCCCCTCTTGCCTGTCTCTTCCCCAGTTCCATTTTTATTTATTTTTTGTCTTGTGTCATCTTTTCTTCCATTATACACCCTCTTAGTGATTTTTGCAGTCTGGTGAAAGTTAGCGAGGTTGTATTTTTAAAGCCTGTGTAATTCAAATGTAACTGATTTTACATGTTTGTGTTTGCAGGAGACTGAACACCCTCAATAAGTGTGCTCTAATGAGACTGGAGATATCACCACAGAGAAAAAGAGTAAGCCTACATGCAAGCACTCCTTTGTGAAAAGCCACTTTGCACATCTCCTTATCCACACTTGAGCTGCCTCACCTCAACCCACAGTTCACACTTGGCCACAGGGCAAAGCTGTGTTTTCTCTCATCTTGTTTAATGAGAAGGCACCTGTTGGGTTCATTTCTATACCAAGTGGGCTGTAGGATAGTAGGGGGAGGGAGTAGAGCTTTAATGTCTAAATGAAGGGGTTACTGTGACCAGGACTTCCCCCCGCTTAAGGCATGCTCACCTTCTTTCCCTTAATATGCTTCCTCATACTCATAAAGGTATGTTTCAAGCAGCAAATTAAACTCCCACCAATGCCAGCTCTTAAATTTCCCTTTCAAGGAAGCCGGCCTCCTGGAAAATGTTTTTCCTCAACAAGATAATTCTGTAAAAAAAAATCCCAGTGTTAGACCATTCACGTTTGAAGTAAAGTAGAAAGTCTAGACTGACACACACTGTCACTTTGTGACAAGAATTTCTCTGTTTTCTACAAATCAACCTAATCTAATGGCCTTAAGGGCTACATAGGAACATCCTTGTTCTATGTGTGGCCGTATTCATTAGGATGACCCTTTCTATGTCACCTTTCATTTCAGGAGTCAACAGAGAAGAGTAAAGGAGTCAAAGAGGTTGTTTGCCTCTTCGACTCCTCTACTCTTGTGGGACAACAACCACCCACCCCCACACCCAGACAGCTTAGGAATGCATTGATCTTCTCACGTCTTTACATTCCCTCTCTTAAATCTTCATCTCCTCGTCTCCCGTTCTTTGGGGTGTGCTCTTACTATCTGCTGATTATAATAATAGTTTTCACTCTGCAAATCCCCCTTAATGTGACGTTCAGAGTGTCCACTGTTGCAGCGAAGGATTTGATGGTTTGTTGGTAAAAATGTCTCCAGAATTAACCAGACTGCTGTTTTCTCCCATTAACCAAAATACCTGGAGAAACAAACTGCGGTCATATAGAAAAATGTCAGCAAAATTACAAAATCTTTTTTTTTTTAGGTAAAGTCCTGTTTGCAGTAGGGATAAGTCACACTCTTTGCCCCCTTTTATTTGAAATGACAATCTTCAGTGCACAGCATATAATACTGCCTGCATGCCCACTGTGAACTCACTGGCACACAAGTAGCAGGATGTTTCTTGTTTGACTTTATGAGTTTTCTATTGGATTTTTTTTTCTTTTTCATTCAAAGTGCATATCTCCTGGAATCGTTGTAAAGGAGCTTTGTTTGGAAAGAAAAAAGTGAAGTTAAAAAGTGAAGATTTTGTTTGGTTTTGAGTCTGTTTGTGTTTGGTTTTGAGTCTGTACTACAAACGGCAGGTGAGTTGGTGTCTCTGTTGTGGAAGTTGACAGTGTATCAGTGACAGTGACTGTTTTAGACTCAAACTGTGTGTGCCTATGCACAAAGAGATAACGACTGTGTAGGTGGGTGTAGAGGGGGTAGCCCCAGTCTGGCCGGCTACATTGTGAGCTATGGGGGTCATAATGGAATTTCCTCAACTCCCTTCGGGGTCTGAGACAGATTAACCAAACTGGGGGAGGTGTGTGCATTTTCGTAAAGGTTCATGTACATTAAATGTGACTCAGTAATCCCCACTTTATTCTTCTTATTTTTGGAGGTTTACTGACTGACCATGAATATTATTATTATTTCATGCTACAAGACCTCAGTTTAAAATTTTATACATAATGTTTATCTTATTGTTTCTATAGCATGTTATATCTTCTAAGAAGATTATATAAAGGGTCTTGTGTTATGGAAGCATTTGACAGCCACCATATATTATTATATTTCATGTAGGTTAAAATTAGAACTATTCTAAAATAAGTTCCATAACTGCAGAAAGTTTCCTGGATGAAGGTGAGGAATGTTGGAAAAGAAGTGGAAAATGTGGCAGTGAATAATGTCACTAACAGTTTTTCTCCCTCCCTCTTTTTTCCTTCTCTTCTTGCTATTTCTTTGTCTTCCTTTTCCCTTCCTTGGCCCCCTGTTCATTCAGAGTGAGGACTCGGATGAGGATGAGCCTTGTGCCATCAGCGGCCGCTGGACCTTCCAGAGGGACAGCAAGCGTTGGTCTCGGATGGAGGAGCTGGAGGTTTTCTCCACATTGCCTGCAGATGCCTCCCAGCCCCCATTTCCCAAGGACCAAGTGTCCCAGAAAGGCAAGCTCACCCTCCATGAAGGCAACAGTTCGGAGAGTGTGCTGACTGACCTCAGTGAACAGCCTGAAGTAGGCTCCATCCACAGCAGTGGCAGCGCAGGAAGAGGAGAAGAGAAGACCCATGGTGCTACCCTGGTAAATGAAGCTGTGCCTGCTAATGCTACCCGTGCCAGCTCCGTGGCTAGCATGTGTTCATCGTCAGGCACAGGTGGGTCAGGATGTGCTAATGAGGACTCTCTGTCTGATGGGTTGCCTCCATCGCCCCTAGAGACCCTCAGACAGTTCACCTTTGATGTAAAGACAGGGGTGGTGGGACTAGGAGGAAGTCTGGACCAAGGAGGTGGCAGTGGCAAAAGCACACGTTCAAGAGCTAAGAGCTTCCTCAAGAGGATGGAGAGTCTGCGGCTTCGCAGTGGCACCAACTCTAAGAGAAAGAAAAAGGGGAGCACCAGTGGAGGCAAAATAGAAATCAGTGGGCCAGTTGTCAAAGAAGGTCTAGATGATGATAAACTGAGGAGGCTTAACTGTGTGGATATCTCCAGTATCAACCTCAATCAGAATCTCAGTCAACACCGGAATCCTACTCAGACTATGACGCTTAACCGCCATCACTCAGTATCCTATTCCACTCAGACCAGCAATGGAAGTACTGGAAGTACTGGGAGCAGCCAGTCTGAAGCTAGCAGCGGAAGTGCAGTGAGCACACCGAGCCCAGTGACTCGAGCTCGCAGCCACAGCACAGCAGCAACCTCGAATAAGCGAGGGGGGATGTATTTGGAGGGTTTTGATCCTTTCAGCATTCTCCAGCAAGCTTCAGATCAACAGCCAACACCCAAATCTGCACCGCCCATTCCTTGCCACGCTAGTAATGGGATGACAGTTGATGAGCAAAACCACAGAAACAACTACAGTGTTCAAAACAATAGCAGACAAGTGGATGAAGAAGAAGAGGAGGAGGAAGAGAAGGGCATGATCTTCTTCTATTTACCCGAAGGCCACAAGCCTGGAACCTTTCCCAAAGCCCTCCAGGATGGGAGTTCACGCAGTAATGATAATGGGAACTCTGTGATCCTCAGGGGACGGCACAGTAGACGCCAGCGTCGTGGCTCTTCAGGCTCAGTCGACAGCCGTCTGAGCTTTTATGACAATGTCCCTTACACTGAAAGAGAGGAGGGAGAGGAGGAAGAGGGGGACGAACGCAAATTAGAGGAAGTGCTTCAACATGTCAGCGGCCTGCAGCGTTTTGTTAATGCCTGGTCCGAGGATGCGGCCGGTGAAGAGGAGGAAGAGGAGGAAGATGAAGAGGAAGAAGGAGACTCTGATTCAGCACTGGACTCGGCCTCCCCGTGCCCATCCTCTCCTCTGCAGAACCGACTGGAGGAGACCGAGAACGGAAGTGACCAAGACAGCACAGGAAACCCCCTGGGCGAGGGAGAGGAAGGAATGAGAGAGAGAAGAGACTCTGGCGTCGGAGCATCTTTAACCCGAACCAGCAGGTGAGTGAAGAAATGCATGTCAATCACTGAAGGATCAGTTCACCCAAATTTGAATAAAAATCATGGGTTTGGGATTTATGCACCACTCTAAAAAAGTATATATTTTTTCTATTATTTGTTTATTTAACAGGAACAGGTCATGTTAATGGAAGTTAATATAAAAACGTGAGCTGTAAACATGCCACATGTAGCCCTAGATTAAACAGCAGCTTTGAATCTAAATAATCCACAGGCCACACTGTTGGCCATTCTCAAGAAATTAGTTCCATGCAGTTTTTTATATAATTAAACCTTTTTTATGCTACTTTTATTTACATAAGATAGAAAGCTAAAATTCAGCTGGCTGCTCCCAAATAGTCTCATGCCCCTGGTCTTCTTCTGTAAAACTCAGTGCATAAAAGGACTTTAACAAAGCAAACCTGAATCTAACATTGAGGAACCAACAAAAGAAGAGTTTTACATAGAAAGTGACAGCACAGGATAAACAGGGGGACACGCTGAGACTTCTCTCCTTATGTAATGCCATTGAGTACTCAGGAATGCTGCTTGGTCTCCATGGGGACTGTTCCTGTGCTTTCAGGAATTCACAGGCAGAGTTACGTTCAGCGGGCTTTTAGTCTCTAAGACAATCTCTTGATTGATGTCTACATAAGTCCTTGTAATCCGTAAACTGATCACTTGGCACACACAACTACAAATACTGTGTGTGGCCATGGGTTATTGTCTACGTTTATGTATGCACAAAAGCATGACGCAGATCCCGAGGGTTAAAATTCTCTTTTTCAATCATCATTCTTCTTCTCACATCTCAATTTGTGCTCTACTCTTCTCCTCCACTGTACTCCAGACCACAGAAACTCCGCTGGCCCAGCTTCCAGAACTCCCATCGGCCCAGCTTGGCCTCCGCCCAGCTCCAGATTAGCTGCCAGTCCGTGCTACAGATGAATCTGCTGCAGAAGCTCTCCCTTCTGCAGCTCACTGCTCTGCTGGAGAAACACACCCCTACAAACAAACATGGCTTCAGTTGGTGAGTGGACTGGAGGAAAGGCTTGTGTAAGAGAAATGCAGGGTAACAGCATTAAGGAGAAGAGATTTTTTTTTTTCTTTAAGCTTCATGTGAAATAGCTTCTGCAACTGGCATATTGTTCCTTTAAGTAATGCCCTTTAATATATCCATTCAGCCAGCTATTAACCCTCCAGCCTACCCATCTCCAAATCCTCTCCATCTGCAGGTTCTTGTATAGTGTGGTGATGGCTGTCCACAGAGGTTGGGTTTCACATTCTTTTCCCAGGCCCATAATTGCTGGGAAGGGGCGTGCATAGTCTTTTTCTCAACGGGGCAATCACGGCAGTTCACACGCGAGGTGTTGAGCTCGAGGCTGGATAGAGCTGCACGCAATAACTGTCCTTCCAAGCTATCTTCTATACAACTTCTAGGCTTTAGATCTGACCTAACTTTATATGCTGCTCAGAATGAGCAAACAGCACCCAATATCCTGCTTGTTACGCCAGAGCATAATTATTTCCCTTTTGTCTTCAGTTAAATACTGGGGGGGAAAAATCCTGTGAAATGGACAATTTCATAGAGAAGCCTTGCAATAAAAGCAGCTGTTGACCAGAAAATAAATGACATTCTTCACAGTGCGACGCACTAAAACATCATTGTGCTAAATCACTGTGAACCAAAATGTTACCTAGAATTGGCTGTTTTGAAGAAGTCTTTTACAAGCTGAAGTAAAAACTAAAAGTGAAAAATCACATTAATTACTTGTTATTTTTCTGCTCAAGGTCCTCCTCGGACAGGAATAGAAGGCATCATGACAGTCTTATGACAGGTTGGGGCTCACTGAAAGACAGAGTCCAATTGTTGGCCACTGGAGGCCCACACATACTCAGAATTCCGCCCGGGATCATAATATGCTCTTTTTTCTTTTTCTTTTTTTTTTTATAAACTATGGTTCTGAGAAGCACTCTGAGTCTTGTGAACACCAGCACTTACAAAGACGTGCTTGTCCTGAGTCACGCATAGCATCTCTCTGCAAAACACACTCACACCCATGCAGACAGATACACAGGCATAAATCTGTGGGTGCATTCTTGTGAAACGGTCAGGGTTGCATGTTTCAACTCTGGGTTTGTGGCTGTAGACCCGCTGTTCACTAGCACCCAAGTGCTCGCACAGAGTGACAAATCGTGAGACAGACACTGACTGCGGATGTATAAAGCAGCGGGTTCCTCCCCCTTTGACACCCCATCCTCCCCTCACCTTGTTGCCCACCCCTCCCATAAACCTGGGGACAGACTTCCGCAGCCTCTTGCTTCCATACTCGCCCTGCTTGCCTTGCACACACAAATAAAAGACTTGAGCACGCTGTAATAAAAAGGCTAATTCTGTAGATTTGTTTTAGAGTTTTACATTGAATCTGAACTAAAAATAAACCATTTCACACATTTCTAAGGCAGCGATGATTCAGTTTTCTGTGTGTGAATAGATATTTTTTTTCCTCTCCTTTTTGGAATTTACCAAATTCATTTACCGTGATTACTGTCAGATGTGTTTTCATTGATTACGGTGTAGGTTCTTCGTGTTAGTTAAAGTGACTGCTTTAACTTGCAGACTGCTTCTACAAACATTTGTGAAAGAATGGGTCGCTCTCAGGAGCTCAGTGAATTCCAGCGTGGTACCGTGATAGGATGCCACCTGTGCAATAAGTCCAGTCGTGAAATTTCCTCGCTACTAAATATTCCACAGTCAACTGTTAGTGGTTTTATAACAAAGTGGAAGCGATTAGGAACGACAGCAACTCAGCCATGAAGTGGTAGGCCAAGTAAAATCACAGAGCGGGGTCAGCTGATGCTGAGGCGCATAGTGCGCAGAGGTCACCAACTTTCTGCAGAGTCAGTAGCTACAGATCTCCAAATTTCATGTGGCCTTCAGATTAGCTCAAGAACAGTGCATAGACAGCTTCATGGAATGGGTTTCCATGGCCGAGCAGCTGCATCCAAGCCTTACATCACCAATGCAATGCAAAGCATCGGATGCAGTGGTGTAAAGCACGCCGGCACTGGACTCTAGAGCAGTGGAGACGTGTTCTCTGGAGTGACGAATCATGCTTCTCCATCTGGCAATCCGATCATTTCATGCTCCCAACTTTGTGGGAACAGTTTGGGGATGGCCCCTTCCTGTTCCAACATGATTGTGCACCAGTGCACAAAGCAAGGTCCATAAAGACATGGATGAGCGAGTTTGGTGTG